>QVNV01002348.1:0-103453 GCA_014825455.1 Pseudomyrmex pallidus
GGGCAATGTGTTATTATGCGAATACAGTGTTTGTGCTTCGAAAGTGTTAAGAATTCACGTTTGCTGTGTTGCACTTGGAAAATATAATTTTTGTCTGTTGCAGTTTCAATAATGTTTCATCGACAACCTCGACGTCGGAAGCGTCAAAGCGAGACAGCCCTGCAGCACATCGGCGGATATGGCGGTGCAGACGGCCGACGGCCGACGGCAGATGTATTTATCATGGTGATTCACCGGGGTATGTAGAACACATACAATTTTGTGTCATTATATCTCGATAAAAAAAACTACTAGAGCTACTAGTTTATTATACGAAGAAAAAACGTCGTTATTACATGTATTATAATAAATCTATTATCCGCGTTTCCGTTTAATCCGGGTTTGTAAATACGCAATTTAGAAGTGGCACTTTACGCAAATGATCTGCTTGCGGCGCGTTGATCTGCAGAAACGTGCGCAAAAATGTCGCTTGACTCTGTTCGGCACGCGATTTAGCAAAGTTTCGAGAGAGAGAGAGTGAGAGAAAGAGAGAGAGAGAGAACGCTTATTCGCGCTCGGCGAGTTCTGAAAGGCTAAATTGAAGCTAACTTGGGGACCATACAATGTTATCTCCGGTTGAATTTCAATCTGATTAGTCGCTCCTCGAGTTAGATAGTTCGTGCGGAATAGCTTAACAATGACACGCGTTACGCCGCTGCCGCATTAATCCCGTAAAGACGTTACACCAAGTTCACCGACCGTTTTGGAAACTTTGCCTGCTAACCTAACTCGAAACACGTTCGGAATGATTCGAACGACTTTTGTGTGTTCTATTCGCGTGATAACACGAAGATGTGCAGTAAAATAGAAATAGATAATGTACAAAATGAGATGACTGCTCGATCCACTTGAAATAATTTTTTGCGACTATCTGAAGATGGTTTTTTCGGGTTTGAATCGCGTTAGTGAGTGCAAACATTCCAGTTCACTTCATCGCGGTTTCAAGAGTAACTTGATACTATGTCGAGAGCATATTTGCAAAACCTCGGTATAAAAATAGCACCAATGCGGTTCAAGCCCAAAAATCATCTTCAGATATTAACACGATACACCGCGGAAGCATCAAACATCAGATTTGTTGTGACTTTTATTGATTTATTACGAAGCAAACAATCTCCTACACCGCTCTGATATTATTTACTCTTCCTGCGTCAAAGATATCTTCTAAAGTGAGAAAGATATCTTCTAATAGTGTCAAAGATATTCTTCTAAATAGAATGAGGAACAAAAATGGAAGGAACGGGAGAAGAACAAAGTAGAAAATAACTGACTGAGTAACTTTCTCTGAGTGAGACGTCAACAGCTTCCGCGCTCTACGCGGGAGAGTTTCCCGCCGATGTTTTACACCGACTGCCCTCAAGCGTATCTCGAGGACTTCTCCCTGGATGAGTACACGCGTATAAAGTCCAAGTATTCGACTGTGACAGGAGAGAAGTTTGGGATAGTGCTTCTGCGAAACAACTCTGTCTTTCTCTCTCTCTCTCTCTCTCTCTCTGTCTCTCTCTGCTCGCTCAACAAAAGAAATCACCCTTCGAAATTCAGCCAAGGTTTAACAGTGGGCACTGAAAGTTCTGAACTAGTCTCGTGTTGGAAATGATTTATGGCTGTGCGTGATTCGCACGTGCAACAATAGGCAGTAACGTTGATATCGCGCGTTTCCACGCACGTATGACTGATCCCGTGTCTCTTTGATAATAGAAATGGATATATTCGCGCGACAAATAATCTTGCAAAATTTTATTCAACCTTCCACTCTTCGCGCAATTTATATGACACGAATCGTTGCATGAAATCGTTATAGATCCTAAAGTTCAAAAGGTAAAAGTCAAATTTTTAAATAGTAAATTTTTAATTGTATTGATTTAATATTATTCAAAAGAATAGCAAATCGCGTGTAAAAACCATGTCCGTAGCTTGCAAGCACTGTGCGCAAATTAATGTCTGATATCAACTTCAATCCCTTGTAGAAAAGTACATAAAACATTAAATTGCTATAGTTTTTAGACAAAAAAGAAATGTTGTAATTTAAACTTTCGGGCTTTGAAAGAGCGAACACGACGAGTGGAAGGTTAAACACATATCACAGCTTTCTGTTGCGAAAATCAAGTCCGCGAATTGTTGGGTTCATAATTTTTGCGCTTTGAACAGTAGAAAAATTATTTCAAAAAGTTGTCGACTCATAGACGTAATAGTTTATCCGTCTATTAATAAATTAGGAAACAGCGAGAGAGGATTAGCGGTGTGACAGTTCGTTACGTTAATTGATACTTAACGATAGGTACGGAGATTATCGCGGATGACGTGAAAGGGTCACGCAAACGTTTTAGCGTATGCATAATGAGACACGGCTCCCTATCCGTGGGTCAAAAGCGGGGTTATATCTCAAGTTTAGTTACATACTGATTGATGACCTGACGAGTGGGCGTGTCTTGAGCAAAACGCGCGCCGGCTAGCTTAAGCCGGGTTGAAACCGCGGGCTGACGACCCGACTGAACTAATTACCCACTATGGTACACCTTAATCCACCCCGTATCCACAGATCGATAACCGCCAGCTCAAAGGCCTACATCCTTACCATAAACTTGGCGTAGTCTCTTGGCGCTGACGCGTCTTAAGGTATTTGCAAAATTACTCTTGAAGGTCCTTCACGCAAATTATATTCGGTGAAGATATCATTGCCTAGAGCGTTTCGCTCTAGGCAATTTAATAATCTGTTTGTTATGGACTCTCTCTCTTGAATGATTATGTAGATCTCGTGTAAAGTTAGCAGCTCGATTCTTTTTACAAACTAGATTTCCGCAGAACAAAGCGAAAACTCTATTCAAAATGGAATTTTTCAATTTTGAAGTGTTGACTCTACACACGCGCTCGCTTGTTTTCTGTAAATATTGTTTGAGTAAATTGTTAACCGAACGTTTCTGAAAGTACCTCCGAATTGATCGCGTAATCGCATAATTTTCGGATAATTAATTTAATGTTCTCTACTCGAATTGAACTCGACGTCGCGAAAAGGGCTCTTGATGCGCCGCTTATCGCGTCATAATTTAATGTAATCTGGCGGAAGTAACTTCTCCCTCTTGTGTGTGCGTTGAAACATCCATAACTCGTGACTTAAGGATGAGCAAGTATGCGGAATTTGCGTAACACGCTGCTACATCCGATAACGTCGATACGCGACCTCGCAAAATTCAATAACGGAGCATTCCATACGTCGACAGCAATTACAACAAAAAGAAAAAAAACACAAAGAAGAACAATCTCGGCGTGACATTGGTATGTAAAGCGATCGTTGAATAAAAGATCCGTTTCGAATCCGATCGAGCGAAGCATGCAATATCGCGCCTGAACCTGAAGGTGAATTTCACGAAACGAACTTTCTTTCTCTCTTTCTTAGAATGTGCACGCGCTTTGTCATAATTGATGACTCTTTCTAAATTGAGCTCTTTCTAATTGTGTGCGGCTACGGAACTTCACTTTTCTTATCTCTTTGCGAATTTCGGATTTTATCTTCGCAAGGTCGTTTATTTTAATTGTATTAGCTGCATAATTAAAGGAAACAGTAATTGCTCCGCAGAAATTTATTCTACTTCTTTTTTTAAATCGATAAAGAATATAAATATTCTCTTTCTTAGAATACGCGCGCGCTTTGTCATAATTGATGGCTTCTTCCAAATCGAACTCTTAATCCTTCTCGAATTTTACTTTGCGAATTTTGGGATTTGATCTTCGTATCATCGTTCACTTTAATTGTTAGCTACATAATTAAAAGAAACAGTAATTGCTCCGCGCTTGTTTCAATTTTCGGCTATATGTGAAAAAGAATTTATTGCTTTCAAATCGCTAAATAATACAATTGCAAAATTGTGTTTTACGAGTGAATAAAACTGTTAAACCGTACCGGCTTACAACTTGACGTATCTCTGAAATGTGACGAGCCACGAGAGAGCGAATCAGCCCGGGCTCATTGTGGCTGATGGTCGAGTTTTGTTTCATTATTACTCGCGTGCATGTAAACGTCGGGTCTTGGGAGTCGTCTCGGAGCTCTCGTGCATAACTACACCGCAGTTCAGTAGGTTTCCGTCGGGAACTTCCAAGGGATTTGTTCCGCTTTGAAGTCCGCGCCGTCGATGCTAACCGCCGTTCCAAACTGTGAACACGCTCACGACCAAGCCAATCTCGTTATCCGACGTCCGGTAGACTTCGGCCACAATTTCAGCAGAATTTCGTGATTGAAACCGCGCTTGCTTTGATTGTCGCTCAATGACAAGAGATATGACAAACGATAGATTCCGATATGACTTTTCGGGAACGACGATCACGAGGCGAACTCTCTGAGCGACACGCGACCGTGTTTATAATCGACCGTGCGCTTTTTTTTTTGCAATTCGGAGATTTAATTAAATATTCTTTGAAACGTCGATATAAATGTTTTACACGGAATTTTCCAATTATAACATATTTTGTGTAAATTACGAGACACATACACACGATCAAAAGAGAGAAATTACTGCAAATTAATTTGTTTGTATAGATTTTGCTTTTGGCATATACAAATATTTGATGACACCTCCGTTCAAACATTTTTAGCAGCTTAGTTTATCCCGCGCGCACATTTAATAACCATTTTCCGCCCCATTGCTGTAACGAATTCATGATCCGGTGTGATAAAGCGACTCCTCGCGTAGTCCCAACTAGCGGAAAGCAAAACGCCGCTTAATATCGACCTGTCGCGACGGCACAGCGGAGTGTTATTAAATTGCGGCCAAAATACATATATATATGTATATATGTATATAAAGAGAAAGAGAGAAAGAAGAGAATTAAACGCAAAGGGCGCGTGTGCGCGCGCGATGCCGAGTGGTCGCGCATGATAAATCGAGATCTCGCAATTCAGTGGCGTGGCCACGCCGCTCGTATTTCACTGTCTTTTCGCGCTGCTTGCGCGCGTTCAGAAATATTTTGCCCGACTGCCGCAATGAATACCAGATACTCGCGCGGTTTAATCCCCCGAGCGAGAGGGAGGAGAGAAATCGTTTCGACAGGTCGCGTGCGCGCGACGCGGAGATGCATGTCGGCCGAACGTCGGATTTAATGTCTTCGGACGTGTCAACGCGTTATATCGTGTGACCGATCCGGATAGGCCATTAGCTGCGCGACAGGACGATCTATAGCGTGCACAGAGACCGGCTGTTTATGCCTTTACTCCTTCCTCCCTCCGCGGACGCGACGTCACCGCCGATTTCAGACGTTACATGGCATTGCATTCGACGACAGCATCGCCGTTATTACTCCCGCTTTCAGAAATTGATATGTGCGCGATCCGCTTGCGTTTCTCGAATCGACATGCGGCGCAAGAAAATTGTAAAGGGATGTATTTACGAGTCACATGTATAGCGCGATATTGCGGGTCATGTTGTCGCGTCACGAAATTATTCTCGCTCGTGATTATATCCTGAAAGTAACTTGGATCCGCAAACTTCGTTTACCGATTTCTCGCAGCGCCGAAACTTGATGATTTTGCTTCCACTCGCGTCGATGGCGCATAAAATAGATTCGCCGAATGGATTTTCAAATTGGAAGCGTCACACGGTACTTTTCCGGCGAGGTATATCGCGTTTGCGGATGTTGCAAAAATGGTCGATCGCGGTTTAGTCAATTTCCCGAGCATAGTGTTTTTTGTTCTTTTGTTTTTCGGTTTTAGTAGATACAGTATAGAGACAATCGATGAAATTTCGCGCAAACGAAATCTGCGATCGTAGACCGTGAGTCTATCCGCGAGGAAGTAGATATTTCCCGGAAATGATCGCGCAGTGTAAATTTAATTCAGCGATGAAGCGCCGCGGCTTCCTCTCGCACTTGCAACTATTCCGATCGGAAATTTACGTTTAGCAGAAATCAAAGGGATAGCGGGCGAAGACAGCCACAGGGAAAGCCAGATGCGCTATTTACAAACCGCGCGATGCGCCGGGATTGCGATCCGCCGGTTTACGTGCGATATAGCCGAAGCACTCGAAGTTACGAAACATTTATTGGCTCGATCACCCAGCGGCCTTTTGATGGGAATCCCCCCGCAGCCGCGTAACCACGACGCGAGGGTATGCGAACACATACGCGAAGTAAATGTGTGTGTGTGTGCACGCGCGCTTGTGTGTGTATACAGATAGAGAGGGAGAAATACACCGTGGGGGGTTGCGCATCCCGCTTTGAGACCGGACGCTGCGAAACAGGCACGAGCCGGTGTTAACAATGCACTTCGCCCGGGGTCGGGCTATATCCGGTCACGTGCTGGTGCGTGACTTCCTTTCAACAGCTTACAAAGCGCGGCGAGACGAACGGGGTGACGAGCTTCGTCCCCGAAGCTAGTCACGGCGACTTTATCACGACAACGAGTGCCCGGAGAGAGGGTGAGCGTTTGCTTCTTTACTCAACGCTAATGGCCGGAAGTCACATCCGATTGTCCGTAACGGACACCGACTTTTCGCGAATGTGAAAATTATGAGTTCGGTTCGCTAGAAACAAATTGCTTATACGGAAGATTTTATTAAACAAATATATCGCACGGATAAATAAAAGTTGATATAACTGTAAGAAGATAAGCTCCCCCGGTCTGTATTAAATTGTAATTACATAAGAAGGTAATATCTTTTAACCGTGATAAGTTATCAAGAGTTTTCACTTAAGCACTTCGCTATCCATCAGGCAGTTAAGCGGTTCCCTAGCTTTGGCGGAAATAAATTTCCCGTATCTCGTATCGAGTATTTTCAGTTACACCCTGTATTGCGCGCTGCGGAGGCAGTAAAGGTTGACGTCCTAAATCTCCGGCCTATATTACGGCCGCCGGGCGGCAGTTGCCTGCTCGATCGATGGACCTATAAACCTGTCGTGTCCCACTGCCACTTTGGAAAAAGGTATTGTAATCCGCCTAGCGGGCAACCTCGTGATCGTCCAAAATGTATTTTGTCCCTGTCACGGCGAAATCGCGCCAGCACGCGCTCGCGTTTTCTCTCGCTTCTCTGTCTGTGCGTGGTTACGCAATCCGGACGCCGTTCATCATGAGAATTACCGAGCTGAAGTTACTCGCCATTGTTTGGTCTGTGATCGTTTCTGTTTTGTTTCCCTCCGGGCGTCTTTGGCGCGCAAATAAAATTCCGCTGTGCACGATTTTCACGGAAATTTCGGGATACTTGGCAGAAACGAGCCATACATTCGCGCTTGACACCGATATCGCATTAAAGATAATTTATCGCATAAAATCGATTTCTTGTATATACGGATACTATAAAAATATTTAAAATTATTGACCACACGTAGTTGTCGAAATAAATCCGCGAGAAGATTGCAATATTTTTCGACGCTCGATTCGAAACATGGTTATAGGCGGGTAAAATAGCGGCAACAGAATCGCCCTTCGTCGACACACTTGGGTCACACATCAATTTGTGTGATTTTTTCTTGTCTCCGTCATATTCGAAATTACATTTAAGCGTTTTGTAATATTGTTTTTTTTAAATGAATTTCGAGAATACTTTTCTATATAGAATTCAACTTTTGAATAAGATTGTCGCGCAATAAATATCTTATCATTTGACGAAACTGTGCTGTATATTCCGTACAGTCAAGTTCCTCGCAAAGTCTAATAGCGAAATTCGATATCTCTTTATGATCGATGGATCAGATAAACGGCGAGAGGCCGCAAGTCGTACGCACGAGCTTTACCTCGCTCTGCCAATCAGTGCGGATTACGTCGAATCGTATATCCGGATCGTCTCGCTCTTCGGAATAAAGGCTCGGTTCCGTCGGCAATTGTAATCTAGATCGATGCGCCGGGGCGTTGCGGAATTCAGTACTCGGAGTTAATTATCTGCCCGCGTGCCGAGGAATGGTTACATCGCTACAGGTCTCGGTTAAGCGACGGGAATGTAAGTGCGCCACTTCCGATTGAGGAAACTGCATTTAGAAGACGTTGAACGCGTCGCGGAATTGCGAGGGAAAAAAGATAAAAATGTCTGCGCGCACGCTTTTCTAAGCTGCGAGAAGAGAGCGTGTGTGATATAAATTTTTAATTGCTGCGACAGATGTAACACACGATGTGTAAATAATTGCATGGGAAAAAGCTGTGTTTAATTTAACATCAAATTGAAGGAATTATATAAGCGAAGGGAAATTGGATTCTCAACAATTGTTGGCGCTCGTATCGGTTTTCAGAATTCGCGTTGTCCGAGTATTACGAGTTTCCAGCTATGATATATGTTCCCTTACGCGAGGAACACGGGGATTACGCCCTAAGCGCGTAATTAGTGCATGCGGGGCGAGGAAGTATCATTAAGAGGGAAGTCGAACACCGCGACAAGAGACGCGCACCTCCGTGGCAACTTGGGTTTGCTCGTTAATACTGATCATTAATATTCGTCACCGATGCTTCTGGCGTACGAATCTTGCGACGTGACAAAAATGACGTTCTAATTATCGAAGAATCACGGACACAAAATTAAATGTGCGCGAAATAAATTCGCGCCGCGCGCATGAATCAATGTTTTCGTTTTAAATAAGGGAGTTGTCGGAACGGTTTTGATAACAAAGGTTTTTCGAAATTATCTGTCACCTGAAGTAGATACTTCCGTTGTTAACGCAGTAACATTAATATGGAATATGTGAGGGCATCGTGTAATTACAGGCGTGATATATCTTACGAAATAAGAAACTTCTAACGAGCTTAACTCGCAAACTTATTAAAGTTCGCTCGTTAACATTACTCGATAATACTCCCGATGATATTTATTACGATATTAATACAACTTTTCCCTCCCCCCGCAAGTGTTCTACGGAAATGCGTTCCGATTATTCTTATTTACGCTAGAAAAAACTTCAAGATGCGCAACGGAAATGAAACCTGACGCTCACAAGTTGAGAGTTCAACTAGTTTTCTTTAACTTCGTTTTTTTTTTTTTTTTTTTTTTTTCAAAACCGTGTTTTCGAAAAAGACACTCATTCGGCGCACGAAACACATCTTTTGTGAGGTATTTTTTTGCGATTCACGTTGCGACGAAAGGGAAAACAACCGTTTAGCCGAATGAGCTCACTCGCGCGTGTGCGTTTCAGCAGGCAATCTCCAAATTGTTGCATTCAAGCGCGTCCATTTTTCACGCGGGCATTATATCTCGCCGCTCAAAAGCTTTCCGTATGTATGTGTGTGCGAACGGGAAAGGGAAGATGCGAGCGCGCAAGGACGCGTCCCACGAGAGCGTAATTATACGGGGGCGGGAAGGAAAGAGCGTCTGTATATATATCATTAAGAACGCGGAAGAGGAGCGCGCGAAAAGAGATAGAGAGAGAGAAAGAGAGAAAGAGAGAGAGAGACGCACTCCATTGCCGGTGGGGAGTTATTACGGTGACTTAGGGGGCGAGAAAAGCGACGGAGAGTGTGTAACACATATATCCCGTGAAATAACGACCTCATTATCAGCCACCAGCTGGTCGGCCGGGTGTGCACCCTGGTATTAGACCTCCCGATATTTATGCGTGCTTTTATTAAGTCCCATATTCAATGGCCCCGTAGCCGCCCGCGGCGCGCGTTTCTCTCGCGACTTTTCAAAGACCTTCCTCCTCTTTTCCCTCCGGCCGCGCCTTGTTATCGCGTTATCGTTAAGTATCGCGAGATATCTTTAACGGCCGAATATCTCCTTTACGACCTATTAAAAAGCGACCTGAATAACTCGCGGCCTTCGGTAAAGAGAGGCGCGATCCATTTTCCGTAACGACGAGGCGCGGAGAGATTTTCAACCCTCTCCCTCTCGCGTCACGTGATTGACTCCTCTTTCATTCTGTGCCGTTCACTTTTATGCAAAATACGGAGATTCTTCTCGTTTGCTCCGTTCGCGCTCTAATTAAAACCCTCAGGATATTATTTTCTCAAGGTCGATATGAGTGCAAATATACGTGCAATATATTTTTTGTTTTTCAAACGCGTGTGTAAATTAACATCGAAATAACATTTTGTTGACGCAACGAAACGCGTTTTGCAACACAGAAATCTCAATGGACTTAGAAGTATTTTTGCTGACCCTAAAGTAATTAATTTCTTGCTGTTTTAGCAAGTCTGTTTTTTTCCGCGTATAAATTGCAACTCTTATATAAATTTCCGAGGATATCTCGCTGAGAGAAGTTCATAACAAACTGATACTTTTTACGAGCACTTGGGACAAGTAATATCCCAGAATTATGACAGCCATCGCGCATAATATTCACCGTGGTAGCACGAGAATTTCCCTGTCCATTTGAAACTGAAACGCGGGGGATCTACGCGCGCGCGAACGAACGAATGAACGAATGAACGAATAAGAGATTTGATCGACGAGGTGCTTACGGATAATTCCGTTCTGCCATCGTGAGGAACAGTTAAATAATAGCGTTCGATGATACGAATGGAGCAATATCCCGGTATTACGGTATTCTTGAGCCGCTCTCGGCACTCGGCGTCGGCGCGCGGCGAGGAAAACGATATTTCATTCCATCCAGTTGAGTTTTCCGCGGAAAACGTCCTTTCATACCCGTCGATAAAACTGTTACCGGGCCTTCCGAGAAGAGCGTCGTGTCGTCATCGACATCCGTGTGATAACCCACGTTCGGTGGCGCGCGCGCTATCCAACCGGTTTGAAATTAGTTTCCTAGGACAGTATCCGTGCGTGTTGCCCACGTCGTCGACCGCCGGCGTGTAAAGCCGTGTACTTTCGCCGCTTACTATCGTGTCGTCGCCTCGGGGAGAGAATGCGGTCGTTCGATAGTCGAGTTATGTTCGGAAACACCGAGTTACCAAGAATCCCGTCCCAGTAAGTATTAGATAACCGAAATGTTCGCCGGTCTATTTATACCGTTATTTGTTCAAAAAATATATGTTATTTCTCTGTGTACATTTTCTCTCTCTTTCTCCTTTAATAATTTAATGAAGAATCTGGGGCGATCACGCACAGCGAAATCGCATCTTGCCGTTGTATTTCAGTTGGCTGGATATGGGTTTTATTTTATTTACGATACTCAATATTTCTAAGCCATAATGGAGTATCGGAAAATTTTTGAGTGCTGCTCGAGCATATATCCAACAACAATCATATAATCGATTCGTTGCTTTTTAATAAGAGGCGTTTTTGCGGTGGCGTATCGTATTTTCCGCACGCTAAAAGAATAAAAGGATGGGAGGGGGACGTGATTAAATATTATCTTCAAGATATAAACGATAAATTATCCGACGAGAGAAAAATGTGAGGAAAATTCCGCGAACATTATAACCCACGGAGCTACGACGAGGGAGAGAGCGCACACATTTTTCGTATACTTGTATAAATGCAATGCAGTTCTTTTAGAACCGGTAGAAAGGTGATAAGCTTGTAAAGAAGCGAGAGCCCGGAGAAGCTCTCCAATTCGTTTTTCGTTACAACAAGCGTAAACTTTACCGTTTCGCTCTTAGTTTAATGACATGGAATCTGACGCGACAAAGCGCATAGAAATTGCAGATACTTCGTTGAAGTGTGAATCCGAAATCGAGTTTTCTGGGGAAAGAGGCGCGCGCGGCCTTTGTCGGGAGAACGTTAATTTTAAAAAGTAGTTTTAGCTAGAATAATCCGATGTTGAAACGCGCGACGAAGACTTTGATCCGCCGTGCTTCGCTGTTTAATTAAAAGAAATTTATATTACACGAAAGTGCAACGATAAAGCGATAACACGGTTATATATATAGCGAATATCGGAGCTTAATTTCCATCACGCATTGTTCGTTCTAAAGAGAGTGAAATGAAAAAAAGAAGGCCGCCACACTCCATCTCTCGTATTTTTTTTCCCGCGTGTATAGAAGATAAATATTTTTTTTTTAACGGAAGTTTTTTTTTCACAGCGAATGTGTTTTCGTTTCATTAGGCAAAAATTACAGTCACATAAGAATTTCGCGCTGCGAGAATTGCGTCACTTTTTGTTACACCTCTGTTTTTCTTTAATAGCGTTTATGAGACGTTAAATATATATAGCGATCGTAAATTGCTTTCGCACGCCGCGAAGATTAGCGACGCGTGTTCGTTGTGTTCTTTTTTCCAAGTGAAAGAACTGATACACAACTTTTGATCATGCAAATATTTCTCTTTCTCTCGCACTCTTGAATAAAAAAATTTTAAAAATATCAGCTGTAACTCGACTATTATTTTTGGAAAAACGAAATTGGAGAACTCGTTCTATATAACTTGGACACGGTTTGCTTTTACCACATTGTAAATATTTGATACAATTAAAAAAATCGGAAAATTCGAATTTTTTTTTTATACTTGCCGCAATCCGGAATTACAGGCGAGAGAAAGAGGCATGTGTGTGTGTGTGTGTGTTGAGAGAGAGAAAACTCACGCGCGCGAAATCAGAATCAGGATTATTTCGACACAGACAGAATGTCGTTTATCGAAATTACCAAAAGTACTTTGGGAAATTGAATCTGTAGTGCAGTTTCGATGACTTTCTCACGGAGAATAATCCGAGATCGAATTCAGGCTGCGTAGATATCTCGTAAAACGGTCAGGAAAATGACGCAACTAGTTTGCCGATCCTCCGATGTAATAAGCATTAATAAAGAGAAGGAGGTGAAAAAAAATATGGTTTTGATTAGCCGTTCATGTTTTAAAGGCGGCGCGTGCTCGCGTACCCGCGTTATAAAAATCCGAGCTAACGGCGATAATCCACGCGCCAGAGGCGACGTTGCGGGAGATGAAGGAGGACGATAAGCGTCCCGGTTATCGAGAACAAAATCCGCGTTATTGATATCTGGGAAGAGACGAGAGAGGAGGCCAGGTCGAAACTGCGCTCGCTCACGCGGTTTTACCCTCGCTTGGCGTGACTGCCGAAAGTCGAGCGAAGTTTTCGAGTTATCGAACCCGATATATATGCTCATTGCCTCGCGGCAATGGGATACGTGCTCTGGATCCGCAATGCGCAGAAACCGGAAGTATCTGTTTCTCACTCCCTTTCCCCTCCGCGAGAAAACAAACACGGGTGGCAGAGAGAGGGCTTTAAAATTCATGGCTTCGCTTTTTCGATCATGATACATGTTGATGTAATAGCGAGATAAGCACCAGGACAAAAAGGGATTCCCTCTCGGGAGAAGAGAAAATTTCTTGCGGCAAGTTTCTTGTGCGGAGCGATTATTATCTTCCCCCACATATACCCTATAAATTGCGCGAGCGGGATCGGGAACTTCTGTCACGTTCCGTATTCCGCCGCGTATGATTAGGAGAAGCCGTGTATGCGCGAGAAATTTGCGCAGCGTTCGTGCGCGCAAACTTGGCGCGCGTTATAACTAAACTAGTTGAAGAGGAGTCAAGTTCTCGAGCGTGTCTTCCACACACAACGTGGAAATCAACGGGGGCGGGCGGATTATTGGAAACGCTTCCCCCAAGTGTCGCGTGCTCATTGCCGCGTCGCGCCGGCTCTGCGGATGTCTTCGGCGAACGGTTGGTATTGGCAAGGCAAGTGGATATTGTCGCTTTGTGGTCGGACCGAAACGATCGGGATTCGACAAGAAGGTGCCGCAGTAGTTACGATCGAACGCGCGTCGCACGATTCTCCTCGACAAAACTTTTCCGCGTGTTTGCGAGTCTTATCTAGCACGTCTACTTGCTAATTCAGTTCGTTCGTTTCACGTTTTGGTAAACAGTTATTTCTCAACATTGTTTTATTTTTAAAACAATTCTTACTTTTAAGTATAAAGATAAATGTTTAGTTTTTTTTTATATTACAACTACACAGAAGCAGAGCAATTTTTGCATGATAACCATATTTCATTTAAATGAAACACGCAAGGTCAAATAATTATTCCAACGGAGTATATTTTGTTTGGATTTAACAAAATTCAGTAAACATAAAGAAATAATTCTGTGTGTTTTAACGAAAAGGTCAGAGTTGATAGATAGCTAGTTTGATCATCGAATGACATAATTTTCAGAAAACTGAGACATGAAATGATTGGCAAACATGCGCGCGGGTCAGTGTAATTACTTTCCTAGTGAAAATTTGTTGACCAACGTCAACTGTTTGTATCAATAACGCGAAAGCGGTACGAATTAATAAATGCACGCAAACAAGCTGCGCCGCCGTCAAACAATAATACAAGCATGCAACGATAGAGAAATTTTATGCACGCACATATAACAGCAATCGATATTTTCCTATTTATACAGTCATTAATTTATGACAAACCTGTTTCGTAATTGTTGTTACATTGGCGTATCTAACGTTGCAGCTTTTAATTGATATCTAAACGACATACAACATTGCAAAAATATTGTTAAATTTATATCGAGTCTTGCGCTCTGTCGACTCGTTTACAAACGAAACAAGACCTTAAACCGTTACGTGCCGCGCTAAATTCTTTCTGACGGCGAACGCGTATCCGTCGATTAAAAAAAAATCTCGCACGCAGCGAGATTTTCACATTGCGTGCGTACGCGTTTATTTACGGAAAGGTGTCGAAATAATCCGCGTCGCGTCGTAAATGCACGGCCGTCGGTTCGCATCAAGGCTGTTGTCACGTAGTTGTCGCCCGGTCGTAGCTTGACATGTCGAGGCCGCCGCGCCAGTGGTTATGGCCGCGTCATGGTCAGACGTGACACATACGTTTGCCGCGCGCCGTAGCGACGCGCGTGGTCTATCAGCAAGTCAAACGCCACACCTTACGGAAAATCCTTATCGGACGGAATTTGGCAAATATCGTGCGTGCGTGACGACGGAAGTAAGTAACTTTGAGAATAAATACGTTCCCGCGTTGTTATCGCGCGTCGTAAATACTGGGGGAAAAAAAACGAAAATAAAAAATCGTTGGTCGATGCGCAGTCGAACCGATCGTCGTTTCGTTTCGTCGCAACCGGCGCTGTTTTTCGTGCAGCGCGATTTTTTTCCGGCTTTAAAATGACGTATTAAATACGACACATGGACGCGCGCGAACCCCGGGATTTACTACCTCGAGGTAAACACACACGAGCGCGCAGGCCTTTGGGAATATCCGGACTATCGCGTATCATAGCCGACCAAGCACAGTTGGCTTTTAACGCAACAGCAACAGTTTCCGGAAACACACCGGGCAGCGGCGATAATGATCGACGGTATCAGTGTAGATTTTCATCAAATCGGCCGATGCGCGCGATACTATTCAGTTGAAGGGGGAGGCTTCAGTCGTTTAGCCCGTGGAACAGGCGCGCTCACCGCCGCGGGATTATTCTCTATTATCGGTGCGGTGCATATTGACGACGTCGTAAAATCGAGAGAGGGAGACCTACGTATATACAGAGACTGCATATATCCCACTAGCTATATAATCGCGAACGCTCGCGGTCCATTATCATTTAACTGAACATTATAATTCACTCACGGAGTCGCGAATAGCCGGCGAACACGCCGTCAGAGCTAATTCCAATGAGTCCTTCCGCGCGAATTCCGATTGTGGGAACGCGCGGCGAAAGTTTTGCAACATCTCGGCTGTGATGAGCGAGCGAGCACGCACAGGGTCCGGCTATTTCCCGTTGTACTCGCTCGTTGGCAACAAATTACATAATCCGGCGGTACAGTAGATTCGAGGATATAATGGTTCCGTAACGAATTCAAATAGACAAAAAATTGTTATTACAACGAAAATGCGCAAGAGCGTTGTTATATAAGCTCGAAAACCAATTATGTTAGGAAAACTAATTTCGCGCGCTGCAATTTTGGTTGTTCGTTAAAAAACGCGGTGTGCTTTTATTCCCCCTCGGCGGGATGACAAAGAAGAAGAGAGAACGTGTTTGTGTGTGTGTGTGTGTGTGTGTGTGTGCATAATCCTCTAATTAAAAATTTATTTTTCTCGCGCGCGAAAAAGAGGAAACGTTATAAAGATACGAGACGAGATATATAAAAAAGCGTGCGGCTTTACTCGCGAGCAAAGAGAATCATCTTAAGCGTTGTGTTTTTCTTTAAAATATTGAAGGATACACACACACACACGGCGGCGGAAGTTTATATATGCAGCATTTGATGCATCCAAGAGGAGAGTAGCAGATACTTAGATTGCCGGAATCGCACGGACGCGCGCAAGGGCGAAATACCATATTCTCGCGCGGCAAAGTAAAACTGCTCCGCATCGGGGAATATACGCCATGACGTACGAGAATGCACACTCTCGAGAGAACATAAAATATTAGCGCGCGTTACTTTACCTTTCAATTTTATTCGATACGTTTTTCTGGTTTTTTTTCTTTTTTTTCTTTTTTTTTGTTTTTGCGAATACAAAAATACATCCGACAGTTTTATTTCGCGAGGCGCTTTTGGACGCGACACGTATTAATGCCAGAAATAACATCCGTGTAACCCGGACGAGGTGTGTTCGCCTCGTTTTCGATGACGTCGTGTTCTTTTCTCGTCGCGAAAGATCAAGCGCGCGATCAACGGAGCTTAAAACCCGGAAATTTTTCAATCCTGTTTCTCGCACCCCCGTTCGTAATGTCAAACTTGATCGCGCGAAGTTTCCGGCCGCTCGTTTCCGCTTTTACTCGGTAATTACTTTCTTTCGCATCGTTGTAATTAGCTAATTAGCAATCCACTTAATTATTGCTCGAAAATGGCACTGGCCGTAAGGAGTGCCGGAGCTATTAAAAATTCTCCGAGAGCGCGGATGCATTTCTAAATGTCGGGAGTTTTCTTGGTTCGCCTTTCTCCCTTCATTCGTCGTCGGTGTAATAATTGTAAGTACCTCGCGTGCTACATTTTAAAGCTGAACGCGGACGTTTGTTATCCTCGCTGGCCGCTGTAAATAAAAAATGCGACTCACAGTGAGCGTTGGGTCGCCGTCGCTACGTGTACCCGGAAAAAAAAAAAGAGCGAGGAGGAACGAACGAATTCCGGGGACGATAGTCCGGAAGGGATGCATATTTAATAAAGGCGAGCCGCGGTTGTAGATAAAGCGACGCTGGATGTTAAACGCACCTGCGCGCATCGAAAGTTCGCCATGAATAATTCCGTCCGGCTCGTTTAACACGCTGCTACCCGCGACGTCAGTCAGTTTCCCCCGGTTACGTAATTGACCTTGCATCCCGCGACTTTATTTTCCTCCCACCGTCGTCTTCTCTCGCGTTGCCTCCCGTACGTACGCTTCGCCCGCGTGATCGATCCGCGAGAGAGAGAGGAGGTTGGGCGAAAGGAAACCTGATACCCCAGATATCAAGTGTTTGCTCTTCGAGCGCGGGCTGCATCAAAGCCGCGCTATCACGCGGATATTCGGCGCGATTCAACCCCTTCGAGGGAGTATAATCCGTTGATAAAATATAAAATAAATCGATCAGGATATTGAGAAAAGATGAGCAAAGTTTGTTTTTTTTTTTTTTTTTTAAGTCGACATCCCTTCGTTTTGATGTCGCAAGTTGTCAAACGACAATTACGCTTCCGCGTTACACTGCTTCGCATTTTTTTCAAGAAGTGCTTTTTTTTTTTCAAAAAATGAAGCGGAACTCGAAAGAGATTCGAACCTTCGATAGCCGCGCTACGCGTGCTCTATCTCGTCTATGTGGGACACAGCGATATGTTTTTCAGATAATGTGATCGTTTCAGGATGGTCCAGCCTCCGCCTTGCCGTTGACCAAGACTCTGTCGAACATTTATGGCCGCAGATCGGCCACTCCTGATGTTCCGGGCGTCGATGTAGACGAGAATCAGGTTCGTAAATGTGCGATTATGTGAAATTGCGAAATAAATTATTAATTTACGTTTGCTTTTTTCGCGATCGACGTACCGTCGGTGCAAACTCACGCTCGCTTCACTAAACTTTTTCGAAACGCTTTGCACAAAACTAAATCCTGACATACACCGCAAATATTTGTCTCTTTAATCTAACACTGACGGCTGTTTGAATTGATCAGTCATTTGGAATTAATTTCACTCTCATGGAATTTATATATATATATATATATGCGTGTATAAAAAATTGATTAATTGATTCCACCCACGCTCTCGGTAATAATGATCGTTCGCGGAATTATACGACGGTAAGCCCGTTCTCTGCAACTTGAATAGAGATCCCTGGCTTACCAACTCGCTCATTTGAAAGATATTCGTGGAGGCACTACTGTTCAGAACCCGTTCGCTCTCTCTGCTTGCAGTCGCAAGCTATTTCAGGATCTTGTCGATATAACACAGTTTCGAAGAAAATTCAAAAGTTCTTTTCAACTTAGGACTCATCAGGAGATTAATTACATGTTTACTAAATCGATTCTGTAATTGAGAGATATTCTATCTTTTGATCTTCTATCTTCATCCACAGTTATTTGCACAGCTGTGATTAATTTTAGACTAAGCTTCTTCACAGTGATATCATATCCCTAATTTGAATTTTAGGCAAACTCTAATATTCAACTTAGAGATCAATATGAGTTTAAATGCTGAGTGTACGTGCAAATACATTAAATATGTATAAGTCTAAAATATATTAAATATTATGTTTATATAGTTTTTAATATTTATATGTTTACCATATTTATATATGTAAATATTATTTTCAAACGTGTGTAAATTAATAGAATTAAATTCAATTCAATTCGAAAATTCAGTTAAAATATTTGGTTTGCATTTCATATGTATAAAGTACTCTGTTAGATATTGTGTACATATATTTAAATGAATTTTTGAAGTAAATTTAATTTAAATTTGTATCAATTTGCACTCTTTTAACAAAATATATTTGAACGTACGTCATCCATAGAGACTCGTATTGGCCTCTGATTTAAGTTGTACATTCAATCACGAGCTTTAATATTTAAAGCTGAAATAATTTTTTGCTGTAACGTAAGAGCATCGTCTGCTTGCGAGCCTCTAATCGTACGAAAGAGAAACGTGAGAGTCGTGGCGAGTGTTTCTTTTCTCTCTATCTATCACGTCGAGCAATGTAATGTATTATTGATACTCCCTTTTAAAAAAAAGCGCATACGTTCTCTCTCTCTACCGGGTGTTGTCTCTTAAATTTTTAAATGTGAGACATAGGCGCGAGGCGCAAGTGTAAATATCAAACCCGGGCGTTGTGCGACTGTAATACAAAATTGCCGGGGGTTTTATTTTTGTCACGCGACTCGTGTAAATTCGCGCTCATTTACATCGATTTGGTTGTATATACGCGACACGCCGCTTCGGAAAAATCGACGGATATGACGTATGCCGAATTTTTATTGCCACTTAAAAATCTACTCTACCGTGTCGTAGTTCCTGTCGTACTTGTCCGTTCGAGTATCGTACGAGCCTGGGCGCGAGTGAACGAGCGATTTTCGACGTGGGAATAAAAGCGTCGATTTAATGTACATATCTATCTATCCGTGCCATTGCGCGCGGAAATCGGAATGAATATGCGCAGTGCATACATACGTAAATCTCGATGAATACTCGATGGATTGCGTTTTCACTGGTGTCATCAGCAGTTTTCAAACTGGCACCGGGGATTCATTTTACAGGCATCTTTTTCACCGGAAACGAGCTCCGGTCCGCGCATCAAATAATACTTTTGTCGATCTATTATCGACAGGAAAGAGAGATATTAAAATTTTGCACGTGTGTGTGTGTGTGTGTGTGTATGTAGGGTACTGATTCTCTGTGCGATAAAGAAGAAGCGACTTCCCAGATTTTCCTAAAGGCTCCTCTACCGGCTAATTAAGACTAACTACCGCAATTTCCGTCTTTCCGCGACTCTCTCTCGTCGCTCTTTGTTACGTTTCGTGTGGCCGCAATTACATTAATACGAGTCGCAAGGCGCTTGCGAGTGGCGCTTTTTCGTCGAGCTCCGGGACGACGTTGAAAGTTTAACGTGAAAAGAGCATCCGTCTGCTGCTTATCCGAAAATGGGTGAGGGGTTTATCTCGCGGGAGTTAACTATAAACGCAGAAATTAATTCGCTTTACGTCAACGGCAGACTGTAATTTTCCGCCATTGTGCTCTCCTCGTCTTTTCGCTCCTCCCCTCGTTACACACCGCGCAAGATCTCACCGTCGTCGTCGCCGCCGCTCTATTCTTCGCCTCATCGTTCCCGGAACACGATCCGCGCCACGGTTCTCGATTATCTCCTCGCGTTCCTCTTTCCTTCCTATCGAGCCTCGAGGTTTTCCGAAGCGCTCGGCCATTGTGGTCCCGACATTGTGCGCGTAATGGACATCCGATTTCGCGAAATGAAACGGCCAACGCGGAAGAGAGGGATCGTTGCCGTGAAAAGATCCGCTGCCGATATAGACGCGTTGCTGTGCGCGACGGTTAATTAATTCGCGCGAATATTTCGCGCATTGTCGCGAGCAACTCCGCCGCGAGAACGCGGCGGCGTCCGGACGCGACAAGTTAAATGATAAATCGAACAAAGCTGTTGTACACGCTTTCATAATTTGTCGCCCGCGCGCGGTTGCCCTATCGCGTCCGGTGAATCCACACGGTTGCTGAAACAGGTCATTGTTACCGTTCTCGCCGCAACATACCGACGGCCACGACGTTCCAATTTGTAACCCACTGAAAATCAAACGCGCCCGTCATTATTGATGCCGTTTTGCGGGCCGCGTGTTTGCCCGAACTGCTTGTTCGCCCAAAGGCGATTACATTATAATGCATTCCGTTTGATTTGAAGATGATTTAATTAGGTAATTCGAGAACGGCGCGTATTGATTGTTTTAAGTTTGTTTAATCCATCTGCGGTGATCGAAGTATTGATGCCACGCATTTGCGTCACGCGAGGAGAAATGTGTCCATTAACGAAATTTTATTATTGATGATTTAACCACTTAACCAATCTCTGATCAGCGTCAACGCTTCGCGTTTTAATTAACTGCGTTAAAAACACACCGATGTTTTGCACGCGATGCTGTAATTCTAAAATTGGAAAAACAGATTGAAACTGTCATTCTTACGCGTATTGTTCAAATATATACGCGAGCTGTATACAGAGTGTCTGAAACATTTTGACTCGGTCAAAGATAGATGAAGATAGATTGAACCAGTCCGAACAGAAAAGTCATTTACTATTTTGTAATATTTATCATGTTGTTAATTAATTAATATGAGCGCGAGAGATGGTTCGGATTTTGTAGGCGTGTATTTTCAGTTGTGAAAATCAGCTGATCGCAAAAAGCTGTGTCACACGTCGCTCGCTTGTTGACTCTCCGTTTCTGGTTATTAAGAGATTGCATGCGGTAAGCAAGTTTGTTTGCAACTGAAAATTTACACACGCCTACAGAACCCGGATCATTGCTTTCCACGTATTTATTGACTCACATTAATTAATAACTCGATAAATATTGCGAAGTTTGCAAAATGTCTTTTCCGCTCAAATTGACGTAATATAATTTTCTCCCTGCACGGAGTGCGAAAGATTCGGCCCAAAGAGTCTTTTTCCTAATGGATTTTTTAATTTCTGTGGAATGGTAAGTTCGGTATTTCATTGTACATATGAAATGCAAACCAATCCCATGTGAATTTTCGAATTAAATTTAATTGGAATTTCCATATGTATCAATTTACATGCTTAAGGGAAGTAACTAAATATACATATAATTGCACGTACGTGCTGGCTCGTATCGACCTTAATATTTAGTTGTGTACAAATTTTGACGAGCTTTTTGTAAATTGTAATATATTGTCGTACTTCGACTGTGTCAAAATTCTTTGGACACTCTGTATACCAGCTCATTTAATTCGTGAAATTTGGATGTATCTCTATTAGGTTACTCTTCGCCGAATTGTTACAACGTTCAACACGAGCTGTGCGTTATTGTCGGTCCAAATTGAGTTTGAGGGATCGATCGTTGATCTCTTCCGCGGTGCAAGTTTAATTAAGAGAGAGTTTAATCAGGTCGACATACACACACACACACACACACGTAAATTTGCGAAACGTAATTTCTCCGGGCTTCGTTCTCTCGGACACTATGATATTGCTATTGTCTGAGAATTACTCGGCGCAACATGACTATCGCGATGCGACACTTGAGCGCGAGGGGGTGACAATTGCGCGGGTTAATAGCCGCGAAATAAACGGCGCGACTCATTGAATTTATAATCAACGCTTTGTGACGGTGATTAATCACCCGAGACCTTAATTTTGAAGAATTCCCTCGAGAAAAAAGGAATTATCTCCGTGAAGGGTTCTTGAGAGCGACGGCCAATCGCGGAGACGCTTTAGCAGCAGAATTAGACGGGGCGACCGCCTTCCTCGCGCCTATTCATACTCGTGTCGAGCGGCGTTTACAACAGTATCGACGCCGACGTCCTCCACGTCGAGGCAAAAAAACTGATGCGCGGTCGTGATCACAAGTGCAATCAAAGAAAGTGTGTAATTAGACAAAGTGTATCTGAAAGATCATAAGAGTAACATCGTGAAGTTTTTGAAGTTTGTGAGATTAGGAAAGAAACCTTCTACACGTGTTATGTAAAAAAATACAACGATTTTTGCGAGTTGTAAATTAAAATGACAATTTTAACGTTTCTGCGCTTGTGTTTACGTTAATTTTATTAAAACGCGCGAATGATTTTTGCTCAGAAGGAGCTCGGTTTTCTCGCGGCACTGAAAACGATGAAAATCTATTAATTGACGCGGCCGCGAATATCCGGCCGCGCGATCGCGAAAGCAATTATGTTTTTCTTGGAAGAGGATATATCGCGCAAAATGACGCGGCGAGAGAAACGAGGGATCGAAGCGATGAAAAATTTCCTCCGGAATACTGTCGTGAGAAAAGAAATAAAAAAAAAAAAAAAAAATCTTCGAGTTCGTAACTTTCGGTTGAGCGAACTCGGGCGATATCTGTCACTTTGAAAGTTTCGCTCATTTTTCTCTGAACGTTTCGAACGCTCGGAGAAAGAGAGATCGCGCATAAAGCGCACGTTGTTCGCAAAAAGCCGCGAAATTGCGAAACGATAACACGATAAATTAAGGTGATTTAATCCGAGACGATGTACATCGAGATATCGCGGCGGTGTGTGTTGGCTTCGGAAAGGGCGAAGAGGGAACATTGATGGACGCGTTGTTCGTCGAAGCACAAAGTCCGAACTTCCCGTTCTTGTTTCTCTCGCGAGCGGTTTCTCTATAAACAATATTCCGCGATGTGTTTGGTATTCTTAGATGGCCCGCGTAAGCGCTTCGATCACACTCTCTCTGGAAAATTTTCCTCCGACCGCGCGCGCTGTGTGAATTACGCTCGGAGCGAGCACGCGGTGGGCGCCCAAACATTATCTATTTTTGCGCGACCGTCGCTGCTGCGAATACGAATGTAATATACGTACGTTCGATAAAAAACACGAAAAATATGCTGCGCGCGAAACGCGGAGTTACATTAAATTCAAAATATTTTTAAATAACAGGAGTTTAAAATTGAAGCGCGAAATAAAAGATAACACGTCCTGAATAACAAATGCGACGCAGTGAATATACGGGTGAAAATTTCAAATATATCTTTTTTACAAACATCTAAATTACTTAATACACAGCGTTATTGTTTGCCGCGGCGGGAGCGCGAAAACACTCACTCACTCTTGTGACACACGTTCGAACAATTTATATTGGTATGCAATGATTAAAACAAACTAAAACAAAAAAAAAAGAACCAAGTTTTGCGATACCGTTTGAAAATCGTTTATTAAGAGCGCGCTAATGAACCGAATTAATGCAATTAACACGCCCCACTTGATAGCACTTTGAGCGTTATTTTCGCAGTCCGCGTCGATTCTCGGCATTAATGCGCATTCGATTGCAACATCATTGTCAGCAGCTTTGTTCGCGTTCGCACAATGCACTCGACAATAATGGCCGACGCAACTATATATCGGGAGGAGCAAAGCGCGCGCGGGGAGGAAACACAAGGGAGGAGAATATAAAGACAGTCTGATACTTATGACACGCTTTCAGAACACGAGAAGCGAGAGAAAAGGAGGATTTGATTCGTGACATATATCCCCGACGTTCTCTTCGCCATTGGTATCGATCTCCAACGATGACGGGCACGCCCGCGTACTCGATTGAAAGCACTCGCTCGAGCAGCTCCAACAAAAACGGCAGCAGCTTAAACGAATCGCGAAAATTCACCCCGAAAACCGCATAAAAGTTTGAAGCGTTTATTGTAAAAGCTCTCGCCTCCCCCGCACGAGAGCGAAAGGATTAAAGTTAAAAAAAAAAAAAAACTAATAATAAAATTAGAGGTTTAAAAATTACAAGAGTTTTTCGGAATAGAATTAAACTTATCATATTGTTATACATATACGTATGCAAAAGTACGCGGTGCGAAACAATTAATTTGTTATTTCTCCTACGCTTTCGTTGCTTCAACTCACGGGTATTTTTCCCGTGAAGTTTGCCGCGTTCGCGGCAAATCGAGTGGATTTTTGATGGACGGCCGCGCATTGTGAAAAATATCTAGGTATATATTCTCGAAATATCACGCGCCAACTGTTTTTGCACGATGATAGACTGGGTGTCGATAGTACGTCACTCAAGGCGTCGATTCAGTGATTACATGTTCGCCGTGCCGGCCAAAATACGAAAACGTCGAAGAGCGCGGCATCAACGATCGAAACTAGGTTTCTCGAACTATTGTAATAACGCGATTTCGCGCGAGATGGGCAGAAACGCTTGCGGATGCTGTTGGAGTCACGTAAGTGATCTCGTGTGCAAGTAAATGTCTGTAAGATACGAGATCAGATCGTAAATAAACGACGACGTCCACGTGATAAAGCTAAGCTTTTGCGTAGGGTTAAAGTTGACTCCGTTACCGAGATAGTTAATTAATGCGATAGTTAAATCTTCCGCGGCTTCTCTGTTTATTATCTTGTATACAACGGGGGGAAAAAAGCCAGCGGATTTTTGCTTTTGTGTAACTTCTTGGTTTATGCGGGACAAGATTAAGGCGAAATCCTATTTCTCTGGTTTTCTTGTTCCAGAAAACAAGATACGATAACACGGGGGTAGAAGAACAATTGCCACCGCCGCCGTCGCCACCCCAGCTGAAAGAAGCGGCTCAATTGGATGGAGTTCCCCGACCGAACTCCGTCGACCGTATTCTTCATTCAGACGGTGTTCAGCACATCAGTCACGACACGGTTAACAAGGTAAGTAAATTAAAAAAAGAAACATGTAAAAAGACCGCCAGTTAAAAGAAGTGAAACTTGTCGCAATTAAAAAATCGGCATGTATTTTTGTGTCAAAGTTTCTTAAAAGAGAAGTAAAAATTACTAAAGATAAAAGCTGCTTCTTTTAACTTGATATTAAAAATTTAGGGGGTTGAAAGAGTTGGATACTATATTTTTTGTAAGCGAGTGTTGGAGAGCATGTGCGCGAGAGCTCCAAATGCTCGCCATCTACGGTTTTACCCCTGAAGATACTCAACCCTTTCACGAAATCGATAGACGCGGCTCTTCTATGGTTGGTAACGGCAGTCGGAAAAGAGACTTTGCATTACCGACTGCAATGTAATCGAACATCGATGAGTTGCACGTTCGGTACATCCACAATCCGCAATATTTATTCTTGTAAAATATTGCGCGTATCAACGGAATGAAATCATTATCCAAAAATCCAAACCTATTAAAAAGTTATCGAAATTAAATTGCAAACAAACGACTACTTTCTTATAAGAATAAAAAATCCGAGAATGTGGTTTTAAACATTTCAAGGTATATTTTTTTAATTTTATATCCGAATCTCTTCAACTAGTTGTATCATGACAGTAATGTTAATTTTTAAATGTCAGAATAATGTATTGTAAAATGTGTGAGACGGACATATTTTTGCGTACTCTCGAACCACCCCCGAAATAGCTTGTCGCGCCCTCCGCGAGAGGGCAGAGCCGAGAGAGACGAGGGTTGCTTCGGGATTCCCGGAGAAGCCGCGTGATATCACCACGGTCTGTCACGTGGTAAGATCGCGGTCTGCATTATCGCGGCTCCCGTCGACTGGCCGCAACACGTGGACAAAACAGTTCGGCCGCGACTTTGCAGCTCGTCAGCTCTGGGAGAGCTGGACACAGAGATCGGGGCGGTAGTGGCTGCGGTTCCGATGGTGGTGCGGTGCGCGTCGCGGTGCGTTTTACATCGGTTTTGGAATTGAAACCTCGGATGCATGACAGTACGGAGGTACGGATAGAAACCACCCCGTAAAAGAGGGTGTTTCCCCGCGTTGATTCCGACCAGTTTCTCGGACACTCGGCCGCGAAAAACCGCGAAAGGCAGTTATTGATCACGCCTCGGAGTTGCAATTTTTCGCGCTTGCCGCTCGATAACGCGACCGATATCGCGCACGACGGAAGCGGAAAGGACTCGCGGCGTTATCCGGTCGATAATCGTCGCCTAGTGAAGTGCATCGTCCGAATCGTCGTTCGCGCATATTAATTGCCGCCGAGGGGGTGACCGGTTACTGAGAGAGAGAAAGAGAGCCAGCGCCCCAGACTTGCCGTCAGCGATGATCGCACGCAATTATAATGATAGCCTTGCTCGTGTAAATAATTTCGGGAATTAGGTTAATTAATTCGATACGCGGCGCGCTTGCGAGAGAACGTCATCGCGCCACCGCCGCTCGACTAGATAATTACGTGGTTTTAATTACGAATAGATTAGAATATAATGAACTCGCGTTACATTAACGCTCGTATTGTTTCTTCTTCGATTTTGTTTTTGCGGAAGTCTGCATATTTCCGCAAGCGCAAATATTTCACGAAATACTTGCGCGAAGGATAATTTTACGTTACACACATCTTTGCAAGTTATTACATGCACAGGAAGACTCGGATAAATGCAAGTTGCCGGGCACGTTAATAATTCGCAAAGGTATTTATCGATCGTCGAAACGTTCTGCTATTATAACTCGGACAGATTCAAAAAGTAGGAAGAAAATTTTCTGCGATTACACACACACACAAGCGTCGCAAGTGCTCGTTAAAGAGCAAGTTTCAGCTACTTGAGGCGAGCGAAACACCGGTTATACGAAGGTAACTACAAACTCGTCGCGCTCGCGCGCGTGTCGAAAAAAAAAGAGAAGAGAAAGAGGGTCGTTTCAACGTTATACATAATTTATGTCGCGCAATAAATTATCCCCGTCATCCGGTCTAGTACGACGAATTCGCTACGCCACGGCGCGATAATATTGTCTCCGTTTCCCCGCAAGAACGAGACGGTAACACGCAAATGTATTTTTCGCGACTTTTTTCTTCCGTTGTGTCTTTCTGGCGCGTCTCCTCTCGATTTCCGTCATCGAAATTTATGTCGATAAAATATGTCGAAGCATACATTTGCCGCAGTTTCTTTCTTTTTGAAGAAGCATCTTACAGTCGCGATATTGTCGATTCGAGGTCATTTTAAACCTCTTTTTCGGACGAAAAACGTCCAGAGAAATGACATACACGTGCAAAACCATTTAATTATAAAACCATTTGACTTCCAAAAATTTTTATTAACTAAATAAAATGCACGAAAAATATTCGAGACACAACATTGTCGAATATTTTTTTACTATGTGCGCAAAAACGACGATACATCTCGAGTTTGAAAAAAAAATCACGGATTTTGAATTTATCGCTCTCATTACGCAAAATCTCGCAAAAAATGGTCCTGATATAACGAGAAACGGACGGATTGACGTGGGAGGGATTAAGATAGATAATGGTCACAGGCACACAGTTGAATGCGTTCCGCTTGCGTCTTCTTCTCCGTGTGTGCGCGATCTCGCCGGATATTCGTCCTCCGTGTGACCCAGGACGACCTAGATACTACCTCCGGCGTTGCCCCTTTTCCTGGCGCGCGCTTCTCGGTCAGCGAAATGTTCGACGATAAAACTCGCTTTCCTCGGGGGCGCGAGACCTGATTCTTAAATCGGAGAAAAGACACCGGCCAAAGAATTTTCAATGCGACCAAGATAGCGGAAAACGGCCATTGAAAACGGCCATTGAAAACGGCTATTGTCGCTGTAACGCAGATCGAAGAAAACTTTTTTTTGTAAAATTATATAGAATGTCGCGAGATAGCGTGTCCAAACACACTCCAAAGGAGAGAAAAATTTACGAGCGATCTGATCTTAATTTCTTTACATCGCGCGCGCAATTCATGTAAAAAAAAAAAAAAAAAGATTATCGGATTTAAAAGTAGTTTTTACGCGACTGTTTTGTGCAATCGCGAGGGTGGTCATTAATGTGTACGCGATGCATGTCATCCGTGCACAAGTTGCTGGAATTACAGTGCAACGAACTTATTGCATGCATCATATCGGCACTAAAGCACGGTGCGACACCTCCCGATCTACGTGTAGATGTTGTAAAAAAACCGACTTAAATAATTGTTTGACAATCGCAGCTTTTATCGCGCGCGCGTTCCGTTTTCGTGCGTGTATGCAAAAAAAAAAAAAAGTTTTGCAATGTGATCGGCGATTTCGCCTTGACATTTTTGCTTCGTTCTGCGCTCCGGACTAAAAATGGTTATCGCAATTTTTTGCGACGATGTAAACGATCGCGATCGTTTAATTAGCATAAAAACGACGTAATCGAAATTTCTCGGCGCGAAAAATTGCGAAACTCTCGGGTAAACATCGCACGAAGCTGCACATTGCACGAGGTGATTGTAAATTTCGAATCAATCCACGGTCATCTGCGAGTCGTGATTCGAGCGAATAAAAGGCGCACGACAAAATTAAATCGCGATTCGCGTTCGCGCGCTCATGCTCCGCTACTACGCGCGCGTTTAATCTGCTTTTATCGCGTCGCGCGTTACAATCGACTTAACGTGCCGTGTGTTGTTACGTTCTAGCTCGTAATCTAATCGCGATTAGCCCCTCGCAACGCGTGCAACTGCGCAGATTGACTCGGACGAGTAGATTTCTAGTGCAATATTGCGTTCTCCCGGTTTGTCCTTTGCGGGAATTTTAGTGGCAATTTAAATGCTGTCGCGGTCAGACACCGCGCACGACAAAAATCGAACGAAGAACATGAAATATATATGCGAGTTACAAAAGAATCTACGTGTATGCACACTCGCAAAAAAGTGGGTTGCCGCAGATCGCGAACCAGAAAACGCAATTTTCTTTGAATATGTTTAACGGAGCGTTCTCGTGATACAAGCGAATCAATCGTGGGACGAAAGAGAAGCGGGAAGAGGGCGGGAAGTAGCCGCGAACACACGCGTGTCTCGTGTACGGAAAACGAAGACGGGGAAAGCAGCCGCCGCGGCGTGCTGCTCGATAACACGACACGAAAGCGAGGGAACTGCGCGCTTCTTGCGAGACTTCGTGACTCACGAATGACTCTGGCGTGACTCGTTTCCGTCTACCTCGTGCTGTCCTTTCCGAAGTCTCGGTTTTCTTAATTCTTCCCGCTTATCCGTGAGGAAATAGCGTGATTAAAATCATCGTTCGTCAACGATATAAACGATCGTTTGAGTGAAAATTTTATACAAGAAGTTTTTATTATTTTTACAATTTAAATTAGGGGTCAATGCGAGCCTATGTGCTGGATGTACATGCAAATTAATTTTCTTCCATTCACAATATTGAACTGTCCAAAAAACTCGAGTTAGTTTTCGTTACTTCCAATTATTTTCATGTTTCTGTACATCGAAATATCAAAACATTACTCGTCAACATTTCTACTTTGTGTCGTCGGGATTCGATTTGCGACATATTTCAAGCAAACCTTTCGTCCCTCGCAAATGATCAATTTTCACAGCTTTTTTTTCACTCACCCCGTCGCTAACAATCTCCCCCGTTTGCCGAGCGATATTCTTCTGCTTCGCGGATCGAAACGAAAGGGTAAAAACGTAATACGTGCACAATGCGCGCCGCATCTCGCCGGGCGTTGCATCATCACGGAAAGAAAAAAAAAATCTCCATTCAGTAATAACGGCAATTGATCGATGTTTCTCCATTGAGAGTGACTCCGCTTTATATACGAAAAATATCGCGGCGCGCGCGTTTCTGGCAGCCGACTGTCAAATGGCACGCGACACAATGGCCACATTGTTCGCGACCACTCGCGTCACGGACGCTTTTAATTAAAAGCTTTCCTCTCCCTCCCTTCTCTCTCCCCTCGTGATTCCTCTGTCGTTCTCTTTCTTCCTCTCTCCCTCGCTTTTTCTCTCCGTTTTTTTTTTTTTTTTTTATTTATTCTTTTCGGTTTTCTCTGTTTTTTTTTTCTTTGTGTTTGCCGAGAGAGCTCTTGAAAGCCGCTACGCAGCCGGACGATATCGACTCGCACAGGACGCTGTGCGAGTGTTCTCCACCAAATTACCTTTCGACCGAATTACACTGTATTTTTCAGCGCAAACATTTCACCCGGACTCTTATCGGAAATCGCTCGTAATTCCATTACCGTCCGCGCCGCGGAAACAATGAAATTTCTGTCCGCACGTATAGTCTCACAGACATTACCCGAAATCTTGTTGCAAACTCTCGTCGCGAGTTGAAAGCGTAATCGAATTCCCTGCCACCGCTGTGGTGCACGTTCAACTTGAGAGGCGGGAGGGGGAATTCGAGGTTAAAAAGGTTTACGCGATAATATAAGTGAGAATTTTTGCTCGAAGATTGTTACTCGGTGGTGAACTTTGTTGTGAAGCGCATTTTTCTCTATTTTATATTTCTCGAATGATACAGCTGTGCGCGAACGAGTTGAAACCTCGTCGTGACACAAAGTCTTTTCTCTCTCTCTCTCTCTCTCTCTTACAATGACTCTCGATGCGGCGCGGGAGACGCGGCAGACTGTTTCGCGACGGTCCTCGAGAGTAATATCCGAGAGTCGGCTTGGCGACGACGAGCGTCGAGCCGCTTCAAAGTAATCATCGACAATGGCGAAATGTCAGTCGGCGGCGGCGGCGGCGGCGGCGGCGCTCGACAGCGATAACAATGCACTCATCAACGTCGTCCAAGTTTCTCGGTCGACGACGGTGAGTGCAGCGAGCCGTTTTTGGCGCGGGGAAGTTTCCCCTCCGAAAGGATTCCGTCGGGGTTGGATGCGGTCTCTCGCGAGAGTGGATGCAGTTTTCGCGAGGTGGCGGTGCAGTTCGCCCCGTCAGTCGCCGTGCAGTCGGCCGCACCGACACGAACACACGTTTTCCTCGCGATGTAACGGGCACAGAGAACCGGGCGTGTACACGCATACGTACATACATACGCGTCGTATGACACGAACCGAGCGAGCGAGAGAGAGAGAGAGAACGAGGACCACCCACACACGTGGGGGAAGACGCACGTACACGGCGCGGATAGCAGTGTGCTCGGTAGTGTTCGAAGCGCGCCCAGTGACGTAGGTCAGTGCTCGCGACTACGGTGCTACGTCCCGCGAGCTCCTAGATTAAAGCTGCCGCTGCTCTCGAGAGAGGGAGGCGCCGTGCGTATCTTTTATGTGCAGCGTTCGGTCATGCAGAGACGCGTACGTAAGATGCTCTCGCATCGCGAGAGCGCGGCCGTTCATTACGAGGTATTTAAAAAGTGTGTTGCCTAGTCGTGCACGTGCGTAGTCGTGCTTGCAAGTGCACAATGTTACCCCGCGTCGCGACCAGACCAGACCGGAGCACCCCCTCAAAACGTGACTTACGTTTGCTCGGTATAATTGCCCTCTTCCCTCCTTCACCTCCTCGATGATTGACGGAATGTTGAGTTATTTTCGGTAAAATCTGACGTGCATGTGTTTACTGTCATCTTTTACCTCCTTGGCACACTTCTCTCGTTTTGTTTCTTTCTCTCTGTTTATGCATGAAGTTAAATAAGTTGGTGATATTTTTGTTCTAAATGAACTTTGAGTTTTCTTGACGTTTCGGTGCAGCGTACGTGGGAACGTCACGCGTCAATTTCTTATTCACGTTTTAATTACTTTTACTCTGGAACTCTTCGGATTTTTGTTGTCAGCTAATTTATGCGTTGAAATAAATGAAAAAGAACCGGTTCGCGATTATTTCGATGTCATTTAACGTCTCAACTGCACGGACAGAGTCGCAACAGTGCGTTGACGCGATGTTACTTTGTTTACTTTTGCACGTATCGCCGTTGATATTTTAATTACGTACACAAACAAAATTTAATCGATCCTTCCCGATATCATCGCGCGCGATTCGCCGATAAAATCGTTGAGTTGAATTGCGAACACGTCGCGTGCGCGCGCGCGTGTGTATGTGTGTGTGCGCGCACGAAACGACGGAGCCCACATTCGAGGGACGTGCACACGTGTCGAGACTGGGGTAACAGGGATGGGGTTCCGCGAACGTTGCAACACGTACGTCACAAGTGTGCCAAGTGCGGCCAGTGATGCAGGTCAGCGTTCGCAGCGACGGCGCGGCTGGAAGGTGAATTTTTTCGAAGCGCGCGGCGAGAACGCATTCTTGACCCACTCCGGTTGCTTCTTCTCCACCCTGCGCGCGAGAGTAGAGCGGAGTTAATTGCGTCGTGACGCGCTTGACATTTCAGAAGCGGAAACTCTCTCTCGCCTCTGTGAAAGGTGTTAATCCCGTAACAAGATATAAGCCAATAAGTTTTAAGCGGAGCACTTCTCTCGTCTCGGTGCGTTTCAATTTAGTTAACGCACGCCTCCGTTCGGGGGGAAAAACAACTTGCTTGACTTAACTTCGTTTTGGTCTCGGTATTGCTCTTACGAACAGAAGCTGACGTCGGAAACAAATTTGTCTCCGCGCGCACAATAGAGAGACAAAATTGTGAGTGCGGCAGAACAGAAATTCAACTCAAGTTGAAGCGTAATTCGCCGTATCTGCCGCGCGATATTCGACGCGTTCGCGTCTGCGAAACTTCCTTAATAGGATCGGGTAAATAAACAGCTGTGTTGTATGTTTTGCCGACAATAAACTTTGCGACGATACACAGAGATAACGATGTTAATACCGCGCCGTGTCGTTAACGAGATCGTGTTTTGTGCGGAGCTCATTGTCACAGGGAGCACGTGGCGTTTATCGACACCAACGTTCTCGAAAACTCGAGACTTCTTAATTGCAGGTGTTACTCGCACATTCGCATATGCCGCGGCATTGCACACATGCATGACGTGGATGATGTGCATCACGCGGGATGACGCGCGCGTCTCGCGGTTTTGTCAGAGAACGCATCTTTATCGCGAACAGCGCGGCGATGTGATAAATCATTCTCGGTGAAGAGACGCGTCACGAGGCTGCTGCTCCGCGAGAACAGCTGGTACTCGAGAAAAGCTCGCAAATGAATATCTCGTGTTGATTGCGCGTATAGTTGTACCGAGAAAAAAATACACGGAACGCGGATTCGGCTTCGTAATGTTTTTTTTCGCAATGGAAATTTTAAATTTTTATAAGGAGGAAATTGGGTATACGATGCGAACCAAGCATTTAATTAAAATAATTGTGTTAAAAGCACTCTAAATAATCTATTTTGTAAGAGTCACACTTTCTGTCAAATTGTAAACTTGAAACAAGCTAAAATGTGCATTTCGATACTTTAATAGAAGAACTCGCTATTTTCGTTAAAGATATTTTATATCCGCGTGTATTTTTTGTCGTCGAAGTGAAACTAAAAAAACGAGCGGCTATTTAAGGAAATATCAACGGTGACTAATGCAAATTTAGCTTCGTGTCTGTGCAAACCTTCGCGGCGTACTCATCGAGAACATCTGATTGAATAATTCAAATCGTTTATTGATCCCGCGACGGATACCAAAAGGAAGAAACGTTCGTTTTCATAATTTCTCGTACGGCAAGCCTCTAGTAAAGTAGTCGCAATAGAAGCTACGCGGTCGCGAACGGGAATTCCCGAGTTTCTCGTCGTTCAAGTTTCGCGTATCGGCCAAGAAAATCTTGCACAACGCTGTCGTAAGGTTTTCTCTTCGGCTCCGTAAACACACAGCGACACACGGCATTATCGGCGACCGTGAGTCACCAATCGGGTCGTTCGAGCCCCGGTGCGTGGTGGTATCGACCGACCTCCATGTCGGAACGAGCTGCAGATCTGCGATTCCCTACGTGCAAGTGTTCAGTTATCGACTATACTCGGTATAGCAATTTCACCTATAGACGATCTTGGCATTTAGCGTCTTTGGATCGCCGACTATTTGTTTCGCTACATGCTTCATAAGAACAAACAGTTTATCGTGACAAGCCTGTCGCAACATGAAAGAATTAAAGGCCGAAGAAAAGCTGGCTAACAGTTTCAAACTTTCGCGTGTGTTTCGATATTTTTAAGTATATACCGTAGTAGTTACGTTCCGAATTCTTTTCGGCTGTGACGTGAACCGCCAATTCGGGAAACGAACCGTGTTAAGGGTCAATAGGTCGTCCTGATGCTGCGTCGTGTCTACTTTTGTGGTAGAGTCTCAAAGGAGATCGTACCAAATGTAGTTTCGTGAAAGATGTATTTTAAGTAGGTTTGGAAAGACTCAGGGAGGAAAGGGAAAAAAGAGATATCTACCTTACTTATCTTTTAATAATTAAAAAGGTTTTAATTTTTACTTTTTTATTACGTGCCTCCATTTCCATTGTCTTCTACTTTGAATGCGACTAAAATAACGAACAGCTAATTGCTGAACTAATTGCGCTGATTGATTTTCTTCACAAAATTCTAAAACTCGCCGTTTTTGAGAAATGTTTTACCGATTACTTTTTTTTTTTAGTTAGAAAGTTCCTTTCAGTTTCATTACAATTATTTTTGCAATAAGTCCTTAATCTATCAGTACAAATATTTTCAAATAGTGTCATTTTTATCTTACTTTTTTTTGTCAAACTATGAGCCTCAAACCTTATCAAAAGAAGTGACCGAGTTTTAACCAGCAATTTTCTTGGAGTTTCCATTCAAAAAAAAATACTGAAAAAATTTGTAAGATATTATTTTATGATCAAGAAGATTCTCAAGTTTCAGAACTTTTGTCATTTTCTAGATATATCCCAAACCTCCTCCGAAACGCGCGCTTGTTAGTCACATCTCAAGTGACTGCGGTCGACCTCGTTGTCTTCTCTCTCCCCTTTCAATCGTATTTCCATGTAACGGGTTTTGCAAACGCGGATCGTTTATCAAGAGCGCACAACGACGGTGTTTTGTACGATCTCGAAGTATGTGAAAATGCGCGATATAATTAAAGTCGCTTCTCGCGGCGTGAAAACGTATTTTCACGCCGCGAAAATCCTCTCGTTGCGCGCTCGCAGTAATTACGCGCACACGCGAGCACACTTGGTAATCACCTTAAATTTTCTTTACGACCTCTTTCACGGTGCGCTTGATAAATAAATCGTGCGAATATATTACCGTACGTAATTTCTTATTACAAATACAACGAATGTGTCTGAAAACGGTGTAATATTTAAACGCATTAATTTATCTTTTCTGTTATATTTTCCTCGCGTTATTCGATATTTTGTCGATCGTATAAAATTGTATGCAACATATTTGCTTTTCATTTATTTAAGTCTTTTTTTTTTCCTATTAAAATCCAAGCTATTTATTTAAGTTTTGCGTGATATCGAAATTGTTGAAATTAAGAGAAAATTTCGTGGAAGACTCGTGGAAATTTGTAACACATTTTATTATTTTAAATTTATTGAAATTTACTGTATTAAATTTATACATTGGTTTTATAGAGAGAAAAAGAGATGGTATTTATTCTGCGCGTGTATAAATCTCTCTCCAAAATTACAAAATAGGAAAAGACGAGATATTGCAGTTCCCCTTGGGTAAATGTGTGTATTAAAACGATTAGGTGAACAACATTTACCAGAAGTATTGAAGTTTCGTTAAATATAGAAAGCGGTTCAATCGCAAATGTTCAGTCATTGTTGTGCGAACGGTCACGTTCGTATTTGTGTGCCGTGTGTCGAGTGCATACAACACAGCGGAGGCGGCAGCGAGTATCGATTGCGCATTACGCTTATTGTATCTGGACTCGCGATAATAAACGATAACGAACGTCAACTTTCGAACACGTGCGCGGCAAACTGATGTGTGAGTAACCGAGCCGACTTCTCGTCTCTCTCTCTTTCCCGTTAATCCCCCTTGTGGCGGTAACGAACTGATGCTAACCCGCGTATTAGCGCCAAACGTCAATTAGCGTCACGACGCGAAATGACAGGAAGCGCGACCGTTTCCGCTTCCGCGTGACAGGAGTCTAGCTTTCGATTTTTCATTTAATAAGCGAGTGTACGAGATTATCAATTTACGACGATGCGAGTCATCGCGATTTTAATCCGAACGTCACTTTTATTTACAATTTAATGGTAAAATATTTAATTAAACACAATGAATAGATGAGGTTTAACGAACATGGAATTAGTTGCTTTTATTGTTATTCTGAAAGATAGACTCGTCGCTTTATCTTTTTCGTAAAAACATACGGGAGAACATCGCCGAGCAACTCGCGTCGATACTTTTCAATTAGCGAAATTCGTGCAAAACTATTCCAATATCCATGCGTCACTATACAAACGTCGGAAGTTACACGTCGCGTTGTGTGTTACGGCTGAGTAATTAAAACAACCGCGCGCGCCGATTAGTCTTCCGTCTGCAGCAGACAAGCGGGCCGATTCATTCACGTTTCAGGAAACATCGATTAGTTTCGGTCGGCACAGAGCGTCGAGGAAACTTTGTTTGCAATCGACTCGAGTGAGAAACATGGTCGCGCGATTTTCTTACACGTTCGATTTTGAATAATAAAACGGGAAATTCATGGAAAACCGCGATTGAGTTACTGACTGCGAAAATCTACTGCCTACTAATGAATCGCGTCGGATATAGTTTGCGGAGAATGAGGAACAATTGCGCAAACAAATTACGACAATTATCGCGAGCAAGTATGAACTCCTAACTAGAACAGCTCGGGAGAAAATAGCGACTAATTAGGGGCGATATGCTAAGGAGAAACTTGAGCGACTGACCGAAATCTAAATGAGCAGCTCGTTAACAAATTGCGGTGAACCAGGAATGGTGGTCTTTAATACTTCCATCGACGTGGAAAACGCTCGATATTTTCCTACAAAGTTCGTAGATAAAAAAAACAATATAAAACAGAAAGTCTATTTCTCTTTTTTATTATATTTTTGCCGCAAAATTCCATGATATTGATTTATTCGGACGGTATTACAGTTCTCCAGTTTCATGTTACATGCGACTGGAAAACACTCTGTACGTGCTGTCGTTTCTTCTATACCGACATCAGTATCCTCGGTGCGCACCGTTGCTGCAAGATGTCGTCTCCTGGTTCATCGGGAGAAGCTTCGTCTGGAACAAATATATTTTTAAATTAATTTTAATTTCTTTGACTCACAGATGAGAGATTGTCATATCTTCTCTGTTGTGGTCTGTCAACTTGCAGACAAAATTATTTTTTTTTGTTTGCGGATGTTTTGTTTCTATTCTATGCTGCTACTTTTCTTTTTTATTATTTCTTTTTCATTTTTTTCCTACTTTTATTTCACAAAAAAAATTTCCGATATAGAATTGAAACGTCTGAATATATCTTCTATCTATCAAACGTCTTTGTAATTGTTAGATTAGATTTTTTACGTGATGAAACATTAGCGACACATTATCAAATAAGATACTAGAAAAAATAGTCACTGCCTACAAACAGTTTTTTTTTTTAATCAGACCGCCAATATCGCACCGCGAAGACGATGAGAGCGCGATTTACCGCCTACGCGTAAAACATTGTGCGTGTCTTCTTCAGAAGAACGATATAATCCGACATAATTCTGTCTGCAATTTGCGAGTGATTCGCGAGTACACGCCGCGTCGCGAGTACAAAAACTGCATCGCAAGTGCAATTGTGTGTGAAATTGTGGGGTGAAAACGTTCACGAATATGCCCCCGACCACACCGACAGACTCAGCTATGTGCTCGCTTTGTCCGCGTTCGAAGAAAGCCCATCATCCAAAAAAGCTCGTGCGCTTCGACTCCATCGTCGACACGTTTTCCATCTCCGATTGCAACGCGGCCACCAATGAAAGGGTAAGACCAACGTTGATTGTCTTTATTTCACGGAGATTTACGTAACTCTGTCGTGACATTAAAACTTGGTTTTTTTTTTCCGGTGTAGAGTAGCTTTTAATTGTTAACGACGTGCATGAAACGCTGAAAAGCGACAACACATTCATTTTGTAAGAACGTATTTTCACTGATAAAAAAAAACCCGTCGCGAAGAATAAATATGTAGACTAATTTATTTTTTGCTTGTACGGAAATAAGTTTTTGCTGGAATAGCAAGAACAAGAATTAGTTACCACATGGCCAGCAAGAAAAATTTCTTAAGCCTGTTAAATTTTTTTATTTGTCAACAAAACATTTCGTCAGTGAAACGAAACATTCAGTTTAGGCTTGGCAAATTTTTTCTGCTGGCCATATAACAGCAAAACTGTTTTTTCCGAATGTAGTCAGATTAATAGTTTTTTAAATTTAACGGGCAGTATTTATTCTCGCGGTGATAATTACTTATCTTACACGCGGTGTCTCGTGTTACATTAAGTATCCGAGTCCCTTGGACAACGTGAAAATGAAATGGAAGATAAATGAAGGTATCTTAAATTTTCTCATGCATCACGAAATTTTCGTGAATATTCGACGACGCGTTTATCGACGCGGCTAACGCTTAATGACGTGTAAATGTTAAAGATAGCGCGATAACAAATCGACTGTTACATTAACGCGTACCTACATCCTCGACTCGCAACTATAATGCAACGATGCATTTTTCAGCAGTACCGCACACTCTGCGAAAATCTCGCGCGATTTTTATTTCTATTTTTTATTTGTTCGCTTCTTTTTCGCCAGTCACAATTATATTGTTCTTTACGCAGTTTCACGAGTGATTCGTCTCGCTTTCTCGATCTTTTCTTGAGGGTTAAAGTGAAGACGAAAACGTTTTTCTCGTGTCGCCGTCATTACGCGCACTTCTTCGTTCGATTACTCTCGACGTAAACTCGCACATGCATCGCAATTCTTCTTATCGTTGCGCGCTCGACGAGTCGCAGCACGCTGCAAGAAACATCCGCGCGACTTCGCTCGCTCCCGCTATCTTTACGACTTTTCCTATCGGCAACACGACACGAATACGGAGCGCGCGCGTTACATAACGCGCTCCGGACGTTAAACGGTCGACCTCGCACGAGTCACCCGCAAAAACTTCTCTTCCTCCGAAAGAAGTGGATGCGATAGGCGTTCGAATCGGCTCGTGCATGAGAGCAAAAATTCCGATACGTCTTTAGCACAGTGTGTTTTACGTGGACGCTTGCGAGAGCGCACAACAGATATCAGCCGCTACATTACCGCACACGTGCTCTTCGTCAATTCTCACAAAGTTGACTCGAAATTTATTCAGTCGTTTTCGATAAAGTGTAGCGTCAGATAACTCCGCGTTCGCGTTGAAATGAATGTATGACTTCTTCGTGCTCGGCAATCGAAATCGCGCGCACCATTTGAACAAAACGTGTATTACCATATTTCGCGCGATTAAAGCGATAAAATGGATATGTTACACATATTTTTGTTTCCGCAATTTTCTAAATGTTTTTTTTTTTTTTTGGAAAATCAAATTCCAAACAGAATTTAGGAAACTTTTATTTAAAATTTATTCGTCGCGGAATTGGATACCAAACAGAAAATTTCTTTTTAAGATCTGTTTAAATTTTTTAATTAGATTCTCGGTTTTTCAAACTTCTCATCAAAATCCCAATAGGTTTTCTAACTAGAATCTCAGATTTCTTTGGAAACTTCGACTGGATTCCAATTAGATTCGGTGATAGAAGAGAATCGGTGCTTTATTTTCTCGAAGTGCGCGAAGAGCGGTGTGTTTGCTCATTTTCTAAGGGCATTGCTCGTGCGGGGAACGAACTTTTGCGGAAAAAGTTATTCGCGAATACAAGCCGCGAATCACTCATAGATAACGAAGTAATCTCGTTTTTATTCCTTAACCGACCTCCGCGGACGCGGCATTTTAAAATATCGGAGAAACCGCTAAATAACGTCAGATAGAAACCGCATCGCGTATTTAAAACGCTCGGGCGCCGACTTTTTCGCGAGAAATTCGTGGCAAGAGCAGGAACTATATTTTAGTCTGTAATTAAGCCACGTATAATGACGCTGTTTTTAGTGGAGACTTCATTTTCATTTGCTCGCGTTTTAATATAACGTGAATTGCGATTTCTATCTGTCGCGTGTCGCTGCATTTTTTTTTTTTTTTTTTTTTTTTTTTTTTTATTTATGTAGTTTTCGTGTGTGCGTTTGAAAGAATATTTCGTTCGCGTAATCTACTTCAGTGGAAAATGCGCGTTTTGCCGCTTTTGCGGAATCGAAAAGATGTTTGAAGGGAAATAATAATGTTGAGGGAATCCACCGATGTGGTTATCGGTGAAAACACGGCAGCTGGCCGATAATATCTTTTCCCCCCGAAAACTAAATCCGTACCGCTGTTCTTTTATGATAATGCCATTCGTGCCCGTCCTAATGTCCCCGAGATGTGAGCTCTCTCTCCGGTTTCCACAGTGTTTCGCACACGTCCGATATCCGGCTTACATTTTTCGCCATCTGCTTGCGATATGTTTCTTGTATTAAAAATCGGCATCTCTCGCTGCTTTTTCACATTTTTATCTTGGGTTTTTTTTTCAATGTAACGAAGAGTTTTCGGGAACGCCGTCATCTTCTTGTGAACAACACGTGAAAACGTTCAAGTTGATTGTAAAATATAAAATTAGCCTCAAGGCCAAGAGTTGGCGCGTGTTACGCGACTTCTAAGGCGGCGTTCAAGAGTGTAGTAAAGGACGCGTGTGTAGGCGGGGGTGATCGGGAAGGAAGATCAGGTGTAGTCGTGTCGACATGGGATCAGCTAACACGTAAAGTGGCTTGAAGGGCCCTCGAGTGACAAAGAGCCGACCCGTTCGAGCGAGGGTTCCTCTCGATTCTACCCAGGCTACCACCCCCGTCCCGGAACGCCTCCATAACTCCGGCTTCCTTTTGACCCCTCTTCGCCTTTATTCCTTCGGACGCGAAGCGTTTTCGCGGGTAATGTTATCGAAAACCAATTTATTTGACCGATTTATCGAGCGATCGGCTAAGTTATACGCCGGCGCCGACGAATCGATTAGCATAACCGCATTGTCGGCTATTTACGGGTCCGCGGGTGTTCGACGGTGCTCTCAACATGCGCGGCGAGAAGAGAAAAGGATCGGTCTCGTAAATTCATTTCGATTTCCGTCCGCTGACGGTCCGCGCGACGAAGCTTCCGTCATCGCTGAATATAATTCGCGTATAACGGGGGAAAGCGCGCGCGAAAGATAAATCAATTACGCCGATCGACGCGCCGGTTTCAATTCGCGTAACTTTCATCATATCCCGGCCGAGCCAACCGCAATCGCGAGAACATTATCGGATGAAAAAAATTATACGCGCCCTGCTCTGCTGTACGATGAAAAATGGCGCGCGTAAATTGCGATTTATCGTCGTTCCGTTTCGCCGCCTGTCGTCATATCGAACCGTCGTCGCCGCCGCTGCCGCCGCCGCCGCTGCTGCTGCCAATGAAATGAATGTTAATTGCCACCGCGCGTTCAACGTTCTTCATCAACTCCCGACGGCGATTTCTGCGTGAAAAGCGTGCTCGCACGAGCGAGCTTATTACGAATGCCAGGCCACGATTGTACGTTGCATGCGAATGGCGATTTGAATACGAAAAGCTATATGAACCCCCCCGCGACTTGAACCTTTTTGTTATTTAACGTCGCTGCGACGTAATAACTTTTCGCGCGTGCGATCCCAGCAACGCGGCACAAAATTGTCGCAATTAGCTCCCCTCGAATAGATTGCGTATGTTGTTTGTTACGTACATGGAAAAAAAAAAAAAAAACAAGAAACAAGAAAAATTCTAGCTTCTATTTCGAGGCGCTTTATTGCGCCCCGTCCAATTTTCTTGAATATAGAGAACTTTTATTTCCTCTTCCGTCATATTTGCACTTTTTTTTTGGTACATTGCCGATAACCAATAACTACATGAATTTATTTTTCTGTTACAGGTAAGTGACACGTTTGTTCCGTTGCGGCACACGTAAGTCTGCTCAAGCTTTTGAATAATTTTTTGCAAGTTGATTTTGATTTTTTTAAAAATCGATTCGACGTGTCTGAATAACATCGTAATTTGCGACGCTGTCCGTCGTTCGGGGGGGAAGCAAATACGCGGGAGCGAAAGCAACACAAAGTGCTTGTTAGAATTAATTCGAAAAGACGCACGCCACTCTGTGCGAGGAACGAAGTTAGCTCGCGGCAACAAAGGCGAATGCGACAAAGATGACGCGCGGAAAGTCAGTTTCAAAGCTCTTACCTGTGGCGCGCGCGGAACCAAAGAGAAAATAACGAGACGTGTCGTTTCGCGGTGGAAATTGCGGCTTTTGTATTCATTGCTCAAACTCGCGTATCATTCGCGGGGGTTGTTTTGCGTAGTTGCGGCAATTTGTTGGTTGGCCAAAAAGTTTCTTCACGTCATCATTTCCTTACGTTTTGATCGTCTAAAATTAGTTTCCATCTTTTCTCTCATATTTACTTTATTTAGGACGAAATTTCTCTTCGGGAATTTCTCGCGGAGGGTTTACTCGCCTCGCTTGTCCGACGTTTTTCCTTAATCAATCCGACGTTTCGTCGTATGAAAGACGTACGTGGATGTCGATTTTGAAAGACCGTAGGATCACGGACAAATTTTTCGCCGTATTACGCTCGCTTGCTCAAATATTAGACGAAGAGAGAGAGAGGAAAAGAGAGAGAAAGAGAGCGATAAAAGTATAAAACCGTCGCAAGATCTCCTCGTTCGTCCGTTTTTATTTTATTTAATCTTGTCGCGGACGGATAAAGAGCCCGAATCGCTCGGAATATAACGCAGAGAAAATACTCGGCACGTTCCTTATCACCGTCGACCTGAATTACGACGTCCGTTTTCGACTCGCCTCCGGCCGCGTCTCTTCTTTCCGATTCCTTGCTTCTTCATAATCAGTTTGACGCGACGGGAATTTTTAAAAATCGCATCGCGGATATCGCGCGTGCGAGAAACGATAACTACCCTTACGTACGTACGTGCTCGGTGCGAGACGCGCTGGCTTATCACGTAACGAAAACGTACGTGCGCGCGACGGGCGCCTCGTCTCTCTCCCGGCATTAGCAGCGAGTAGTTCGCCAAGTTCGCGGGGACCGGCCACGCCGCAATCCCTTTTGCTCTCTCTCTCTCTCTCAGTACAGCCGGGATTTAGAAATCCGCTAATCGCCGCCGGGATAATCCGATTATCGGCGTCCACCAGCGTGCTCTTAATCCCGACCTCGCCGATGCACTCGCGTATCAGATACATCTTTCTTTCTCGTCTCGCAACACACGCAACAAATTCAACCGTTGTTGACAATTTCTCGAGTTATAACCGCGGGCGAAATGTACACCGGACGAGTCTCTCGAGTTTCGGTCTGTCATTTTAAAGCGAGTAGCTAATTTGACACTCTAGTTAATTATCTTCAAGAGCGGTTAATTGTAACTGATCTATCTCTCTCTTTTGCGAGTCGGATTACGTCTTGCGATTTGTGTAACGAACGACTGTGTAAATTTTCGTCGGCGACGTGCGCGTTCGTGGAATTAAATTCCGTCGGCGTCATTGAAAACAATTTTGCTCGACGGACGGGGATAATTAACACGCCGTATAGTCACACCCGCGCGGTAGTATTACCGTTAGGGCCGAGCAACGTTCTCATCCCGAATTCTCCCCGGCGTTTCAGAACACGAACTAGCTCTTTCGTCCAAATTCGCACACGAGTCCCCCGCAATGAGTTTCGCCCTCTGGAAAGTTCGCTGTGATGTGCGTGCGAGCGAACTTCAACCAAAGATACCTTGGGAGGACCTTGGCTTAAATTAATCGAGACAAACGGGCGCGTAGATCTAAGCCCAATGATAACGAAGAGATCGACTCAATGACGGTCTCATTTTCATTATAGTTTAATCAAGAGAAACGCGCGTCGTTACAACATATCGAGTGCACAAGAAGATGGTCTTTGGGTTGCAAACTGTCACTTCTGTACGTTTTGTGGACATTTCACTTCATCAGGGTTCAAAATACAGCCTGACAGAAGTACATCTGAATTGGCAAATTGTATTTCTAATAAGTACTGCACAAATAATCTGCATATCACTATCAAGTATCAGCATTAGCATGATGGTTCCGATTCCATCTAAAATTATTTAGGTCCGTTGAAACTTGAAACATGAAACTTGAAACTCGAAATTCGAAATTTGAAACATGTTTCAAGACAATGTAGACTAACGAATATGAGTCCTCGGGCCAATTAAAAAGTCAATTCAGACTCAGAAGAGTGAGTTATCATAATGGACAGGTCACTTGTTCAAAAACCATCTTCAGAAATTTTTTCAACACGCCGCAAAAGCATAAAATATCGAGTGTGTCTCGAATTTATTCTCACGAACGCAGGACTCTCGTGCGTTTCTCAAATATCAACTGAAGTGAGTATCACGGATAAAAAGTCGGATCTCCCGTTCTCTCTCTATTTGTGTAATTATTGCAAGAGAGAGAGAGAAGATTCGGTAGTTTTCGCTCGGTAACAACATCCGCGGTCATTTTGCAATCTCCCGTAAAGCGGTATGAAAGCGCTCCGGCGTAAAAAGCGAGCCAGGCCGCGGCTGCGGGACCGGTAAATAATTGCGAAAGAGCCGGGCCGTGTGCGCACAGAGAACGGTGGTGGCTCATTTCAGGTACTGCCTCTCTTCAGCGGGGGTATAACGAGCTTTGCCGTAGTAACCCTAATGGATATTACCCTGTCCGCGATGCATATTAAATTATAACCGACTCTATCCGAGCCTTTCGCGCACATATACGTCGCTCCGCACCGACTCTTAAGCCCGTTACACACCTGCAAACATCATCGCTAAACAGATTCGCCGGCGTGTCGAGTCTGTCGTAGTTTGTTTTTTTCTCTCTCTCTCAGAAACGGCCATTTGGCGTTTTAATAACGAGATTCGAGACTGCGAGCAGCGGAACATTTCGCGATGCTAATATCGGTTAATAATTTTCGTACAGTTTCATATTCGCGTAATTATGTTTTCTCTCCTCGCGAATTTTCCCTGAACAACTTCTTGCGGAAAACGTGGATTTGTTACTGCGTCTTACAACCTCCTTTGCGTTATTCGTTTTATTTCGCAACGCGCGTCAACGCTTCGCTCTGCGAATGAGGTAAAAGTACTGCGAGCTGGTATACTGTACGTCCGCGCTGTGTTATCTGTCGGGGGGGATCTGTTCGTATGCGCGACGTCGCTTTTGTATGCAGTCTCTCGTCTCTCTGGATCTTTGATCTCGGCGCTGCCGCGTCGGAAATTTTTCATATATCCGAATTGCGCCATCCGCATTCCGTTTTGCGCGCGTATACGTTCCTTGTGCGGCTAATGCACAATGCACTCTCGCGCTCGAACGAAGGAGGGAGCAAAAGCGAAACGTATGTTCCCCCCGTGTGTATGCGAAACGGTCGACATCAGTCGCCGTCGGGTCAAAAGTGCCATTCGAGAATGATGGCATGTGCATCGGGAAGCGACATTCGACGAGAGAGAGTGCATTCAAGTTAGGCACGCGATCGAAAAATATATATACACGGAAGCGCTCCGTGAAACGTTGACGCGTTGAACTTTGCGGGAGAACTTCCCGCCCTTAAATTCGCTTTTACCGCGAATAGAGATTTTAAATAATGCAACAACTCGGGTATTTTTCTTTCTCGTCTCAATTTATTCAGAAACCGACTTTTATTTTATTTAAGCGATTGCAAATCGATATTATTGTGTAATTAATTTACTACAGCGAGAGAAAATGTGTGAGCAATGGAAAAAAAGACATTTTATATTTTTATATTTGACATAATAAGATAATGTGCTGGGTTGAAAACTTCCGCGGTGCGCAATTGTCCAAACTGCCGAATTAACTCTCTTTCTCTCACGGACGTCGAATAATCTTGGCGAATTTTCCGCCCTTCGCGCAATGTCGGCGAGATGGAAGTCCGACGTTTATTCAGCGAAGAAGCGGAAGAGAAGAGTGACCGTGGCGGGTCGTAAGAAGGGTAGATAAAGTGTTTCACGCACTACATCACTCCTAATGGAAACAAGAGGGTAACGAAGAATCCTCGGCGCGCGGGTTGGAACTAAAGGGGCGGGGTGGAAACTAAGAGAGAGTGTTTGATGGCGCGCAACGTCAAGTCACTCTACTTACGTACATACGGCGTGTGCAAAGGTCTTAGCTTAGAGCAGAGACGCCGTTCCTTTTCTCCCTGACTCGTCCGTCCTCGACCCTCATCATTACCTCGCGCCTCTCACTCTTTTATATCCGACGCCGCGTATAAATTACAGACCGCATTCGTGAATTACATCTCGTTACCGGGATTCCTCTTTAAGACTCGTCGTTTCGTTCCTCTTTTAAGACTCTGTCCCACTCGAGGATATTGCGGGAGCGTCGTATATATTCCGATGTTTCTTCTACTCGTCGCCAAGTCGCACGACAATTCGCGCGCGATCGCGCAATGTAATCCCGCTCGGAAGACTTAAGGTCGAATCGTTTTTCCGCGCTCTCTTCCGATTTGTTTTTTAATATTTTTAATTATTCGTGTTTTTTTTTTTTTTAATTCTCGTGATTTTTTTTTATTCGCGCTTTATTTATTGCGCGACAATTCGCGTCGCCTCGTCTTTGAGCGCGCGAATGTGTATAAAGGGAAAGGAAATCACATGTCGAAACAGCTATCCGGTTCCTCGCGCGTCGGGAAACGGAAACGTCATACCCTCACTTTGCTCGGCGGCATGTAAAAAACGCCCCGCTGCGGACGTAAGTGGCAAGAAGAAGGGTCGTTCTTCAACGACGTGGAGATTCCGCCCAGGGTGGTGGTGCAGGTACTATCCCCGAGTGCCTGTCATCGTGCGCGCGTTTTCCACGACAAAGCGAGATTTCTGTCTGTAATATGGCACTTCACATCCCGCGTATGGAGACGATCCTTACCTTTCATGAGTTGCCAAGCTGTTCTTGTTTTTGCTACAATTTCTTCACGGCCGATTTTATTCATGTGAAAGCGCACGTAAAGTTGGAACAAGTATTACATGGTTCTTTTTTATGTATTGAGAAAACAAGTTTCAAAAAAAAAAAAACACAACATAAAATATTTCTGAACGGCGTTCAAAGACGACAAAGAACCAGGTGAGGGATTTGCAAATAAATTTCACAAAGCGATTTATCAAAAGAACTCGAGGATGCCTCTCACATCAATATAAAAAAAAAAATATCTTCTGACTTGTATTTTTTATTAATACTGTGTTTCGCGTTATACTGTAAACTCATTTCGTTTTTTCCCTAAAACGTAATTTAAAGTCGTTTCAAAAATTCCTTCGCAAAGCGAGATAATACAAAGCCCGAGAGTCATATCGCCGTCTAAGAAATTCATCATCCCCGTCGCGCCGTCAAACGAGCCAAGTTCTCGGCGGGGCGTTCGAGTCGTGTGCAGCGAAAACATTTGGACGTCCGGCAAGTCGGCTGTAATATCCGCCGCTTTCCGTCCAACCTCTCGATAGCTACCGGCCGCATACGCTTCGACGAGCAAAGCTAAGGGATGATTTTTCCGTTTTCTCGGGCAGCGAGAAAGAAAGAGAGAGGGTGTGGGGAGAGGGCGGCAGATGAGGCTGAAGTTTGAAATCCGCGCGAGGGTAAGTAAAGAGGGAGAGAGAAAGCTGCGCCGGAGATACCACAACGACAACGATGACGACGACGACGAGGACGACGGCGGGTGAGAGAGGGCGAAAGGGGGTAGATCGCGCGCGCGCTCGCTCGCTCGCGTGGGGGTAGATCTTGCGCCGTCCACTCCAGCTGGCAGCAGCATCCCTCTCAGCATTCCCCTGCTGTTGGCTGGCAACCCTCGCCACTCGGCAGTCACTCGCGCGGCTCGCTACCCGCGGGGTCCGCTCCTCTTCCGGGACTGTCAGTGTAACCTTCGGTGCCCGGCGCGAACGGTCACGTTGCCACCGGTTCCTGACTGACAACCCTCACCCTCGACGACGAGAATATCGTTTCCTTCATTCTCAGATCGCGGTTGCAAAATTTACGCTGGGAAATTTCGATATTTTCTTACTTTCTACTGGTCGTCGTGGTAACATCTTTTAAAGTTCTTTTCTTCGGCGGTTTTCATGTAACGTTTTAGTGATCTACTAATGTTCTGATTGTCCGCAGACAAATGCGAGATGCTCGCTTGCGAAAAAGAGTAAAAGAGAAAGTGACACGCGCGCTCTCGTTTCGCGAAGTTCAAAAAAGTCACCCCCGAGTAGACAAGTGTGTTTATCGAGATACTACCACTAGCAAGACCTGCCGCGAGAAAAAAGCAATAAGTGAGAAAAAAAAGTTTTATCGTTACCGCAAAATTGTCGTTCTCGAACGGGACTCTTCGATATTATTTCCAATCAATGCGTTTCCGCGCGGACAATCGCGAGTAGCAATTCCGACCCGTTTGTTAAAAACGGATGACGCAAATGCAAAATACGAAATATCGCGCGCGCGTACCAATCTCGAGCATCGCGAGCTGGTACAGGCCCGACGTTCAATCGACTGTCTAATCGCGAAAACTCGGTTCGATAAAGGCGCGCGCGATGTCTGTGTTCCTTCGTCTCTTTCTTTCTGACTGCATCGCGGTCACGAGATATCGTGTGCCGGTCGAAACGTATAAAGAAACCCATCGAGATTGCATCGCCGACTGCAGTGTGCAACTCGGCGGTTGCGGTTAAAAACAAAACAAAAAAAAAAGCGTCGTTTCCCGCAAAAATGTGTTGTTGAAAACTGTCGGAAGTGCGCCGGTAGATTGCCTCGAGTACTTACTTCAATACTCGCGGCTGCGTGCGAAATTACCGCGAACTTGCTCGCGCTAATTCGTGACAAATTACGAGGTCGAGACGAGACGATTATGCAGATACGGTCGCGTGGCAGCGGCGTGTGAAAGTCGCGTCGCTTGTTCAAGGCCACGCTAGATTTATCCGGAAAGTCACGTGATAGTGTTTTCCCGATATTCGCGCTAGTTTTTTCTCGTCGTTCGCGCGAATCGAAGCTCGGGGTGATTTTTAAATTCTATTCCCTTGAAAAGATCGAGCCTCAAATAAATTCGTCTATTCCAGCAGTTCGTTTTTATCTCGTCGATTGTTAAACAATATTGAATCAAATATATTTGTGGGTCTCAATACTTTAAAACAAACACAGAAGTGAGAAAATAATTGTCTATTTTATAGAGCGCGCGGGTCTTTTGCTTTTTTTCCAATATTTTTCCAAAGTTGACGGTTTTTGTCAGCGAGATTAATTAATTAATTAATTAACAGAGCTCTCGCGCGCGACGATCTCATTCACCGGCAAACCCTCTTTTCCCCATTCATGATTGATCCGTCGGAAGTTTTTCCCCGTGACTGATCGGCGGTGATCGCGGGACAAAGTGCGACGAGAGCGAGCGAGATAGTGGTGTGTAAGAAACGCGACGTGTCAGTTGTTATTGTTGAATGAAGCTGGTAGTTGTGGCAAGAACTGGCGAACGGTTGTCAACCTGGAGTGCCAGGAGTGCGGATCACGTATAGCGCCCGTCTTTATGGGGATGGGCTTTAACGATAAGAAGCTGAGGAGATTACGAAGATTGCGGCTCTTCGGCCGCGCCAAAGTCTACCTCACGGTTCACTGGCCGCAATTGGTGGGTGTCATCAAATTAAATACTTTTCCATATTGCGCGTCTATAATTTTCCGTATAATTTTCCAGTTTTCATTTCGACGCAAACACTAACGCGATAACATTAGCGCATCACGCGCGCATTTCTCCTGATTATCGCTCGCTCGTTATTTCCCTCTTCTACATCGATGTTGTACTAATCAGCGATTTTTCATTGTTTAAAGATCGTAAACGCGAGCGCGGGAAATTGCAGTATGTATGAGAGTTAATTGGAAATATCTCGTTATATCAGTCATTTTCATTGTAACAAAAAATAAACTGAATTCCTACCGCCCTGTCGCGCGGATATAATTCGCAGTTGTTATCCGTTGTTCGATGTGTGCAGTCACTCTTGTGAAAATCTCTGATGCAAATTCTTGTGTTATAACTTGCATCGTGTTACAAATCCTCAATTATTTCGGAATTTATATTCTTTTTCTCAAGAGAGAAACAGAGAGAAAATGGAAGGCAGATTTCATCCACTAATAAATCGAATAAAGTTTGAAACGCTCGTTAACTTTTACCGAAACCGAGTCCACGCGAGCTATTAAAACGAGAACGAATCAATCGAAGATGGATTCTACGGGATATTTGAATGGCGCTCTCTCTCTTGAGAGAGAAAAAAATCCGCCGGGCCAAAGATTCCGCGACGCAAATCACGTAGAGTGCGCTCATCTTCGGAGAAAAAAATGAGTCCTAACGATAACAACCGAGACAATGGCAGCTGTTTGACTCGCGCCGAGCTTATTTTTATCCCACGCCTCGGCGCACTAACGATTCTCACACCAGTGGATAACGATGGTCTGTCTCTCTTTTTTCTCTCTCTCTCTCCAATCTCGTCCGGATTATTTTGCTCTCTGATTTCATCCCCCGAACGAAAGAGACACATTTTCTCGTTAAAGCGCGCGCTCCCGACGTTGTCGTGGTGATTTTTTCCTTTTTTTTTAGTTTTATTCCGCTCGTCAGGCCACGACAATTAAAAGGCACTTTCCGCGGGGGATAGCCGTGTCTGTGTTCCGCGTCTTTCCGCGCCACGTGCTTAATCCGATTTAATCGGCGGCGCTCCGGCCGAATTCAAATGTCACAATGCCGCAAACGTCCACGCGCACCCAGGGAAAATATGATTACTTGAAGAGCTTTACCTGACTCTTTTGAAAGTCGTGCTAAGTGTTGGCTTCCGACGCAATTCTGAATGCAGATTTCGCGGATGCTTTCGTACGTACGGCTCTCTCCGTAGTCTGGTCCGTTGAGGTTCCGCGCGCTTTTTACTGTGCAGCGAAGTTTTAGTTTTTGAGGTTCTTGTGAAATTTTATTTATTTTCTCAAAGAGCCAAATAAGAATTTAATTATCGAAATAATCGCCATCGTTGTCGAGCAGTTTGCGGCATTTCTCGGACAACTTTACTTGATTCCAGACTAGATAAATGATCGTCCCAACATTTATTAGAATTACTTTTATTTATTATTAACATCGACAGTTTGTAAAGTTCGTTTCAATTTGAATACGAAATAAAATGTCTTCATTGCGAATTACACTTATTTAACGTGGTCAGGCGGAGATAAACTGAAAGTTAGTAATAATGCCCAGGCGGAATGTACTTCCGCGTATCTCTCGATGCAACTCTCTCAGCGCAGTCCGCGCTATCCAGATACTGCGGATTATCAGAGTTCTTGCACGACGTCGTAGTCTCCCGGAATGGGTCTCGAATAGGCTACGGGATAGTTTCGGGATAACCTTGGGATTGCTCGGCTGCATAAATGCTTATTCCAGTGCTGGACGCTGGTCAAAAGGCATTCTGCAGCCATCAGATGTTTACGTGCGGCGATTATTTTTTTCTTCTCTCGATTATATTTAATCAACAGATTATAAAACTATTTTAATTATTGTTCGCGTTTGAACGTGTAATAAACTCTCTCTCTTTCTCTCTTTTTCTCGACGTAACGTAATAAGCAATAATTATATCGAGGCACGAAGTTTCGCCGAACACACTTTCCAAGTGGCATAATTACGCTATTTCGCGTTTGATTAAAATTCCAATAGCGCAGCACCGAGAGTTTATGACGGGCGCTCGTTGTAAATTTATCGAAATGCTGAAAGCAAGCCCGCGAATATATCGGGTAGTCTCGCGCGCGGCGAATAAATCACCCCTACGGCATCTGATAGAAAATTATATCGGCCGTGTACACGTTACGTTTGATTTACGCGTGGATAGCGCGCGAATCCTACCTGATTCCCTCGCGAACTTACCGCGAAGCCAACGACGATAAGGTAACGACCACACGTACAACTCACAAATTTTATAGACATTTATTCTTTTACGTGGTTCCGCGCGCCGCTCGCCGGGGAAGAGTTTCGCGAAATGCCGCGCTGCCGCAGAACTGCAGAGAGACACATTTTCCGATCGAACGAGAGCGGCGATAACTCAAATCGCAAATTTCTGTAACTTTTACGAGTTGGCATTACAGCGTGTATAGGATATTTCGAAGGCAGACGAATGAATTCGCTATTTCAATCACGTCCTCATTCGCTAAGAATTCGCGGAAGACGGCGCGCGCGGAGCAGCCGAGCGATACGACAAAGTCTCGATTTTAGGAAGGAAACCTGCATAGTATATCGCGGAAATGTTGGGGATCTCTTGTTGCATTTCCGCTCCGATTCGCTACAATCAACGGGCGGCGGCGGCGGCTGCGTCTGTGGGAACCGTAGAATAAGGAGAGAAGAAGATATAAAATGTCGCGAATCGTCGGCGGAATCGTAAAAGTGCTCGCGCATGGCGCTCCTTTTTAATCAGAAGCATAATATCTCTCCGGAATATATATTCTCTCCGAAATGAAGGCGTAACGCGAGCGACTTCTCGGTGTCTGGCAAATTGAAGGGGTTAGTGGGAGCGGCGCAAAAAGAAAGACTCTTTTATCATTTCAAAAAAATGAAGTCTGTTATATATCTTTGATAAAAAAAAAAAAAAAAAGAAAAAAACAAATTTGCTTCTTACTTAGCGGTGTAATTTATATTTAGATTTCAATGTTATTACACCACCACACACGATTCTCTCTCATCGCAAAGTATATATTTTGACGAAGTTGAACCTGGCGCGCAGCCTCGGTTATTTTAATACCACGCCATTACTTAACGGCGCGGAATTGCGAGACGTGTTTCCGTATATTCAACCTCATCTCACTTGATAGAGACTGTCAACACCCAGCGGAGTTAACAACGCGCATCTAAGTGCAAAACACTCTCTCGAACCTACATCCATCCACAATCCCATTTCCCTGCTCAATCGTAGTACAAGTAGCACGTCTACTTCGTTCGCGCGCGAACTCATCCCTTTCCTCCCTTTCCTCTTCGCTCCCGCCCTTCGACTTCGCGCGTTCGATTGTCGCGTTTACGTGTGTCGACCGTTTTGCGACCCGTCTCTCTCGGCGTGTCGCGGTATCAAGATCAGCTGCCATTATAGTTTGACCTAGTTTTTCATCAATTTACCCCGGCGGGAGATGCGTCATACCTTAACCTGCTGCCACCCCTATCCTTCGAAACTCACACGAGCAGTTTTGCTGCTCCCGTCCCGTTCAATTTCTGCGATGTATGTTCGCGCTGCGTTTTCCCTTTTCCTTCTCTTCCTCTCTATCTCCTCTTTTGGCATCCCCCCAAGTAGATACGTTTCTCGAAACGAAAGGGATCCCTCGAAGCGTTCACGCGAATTTCAATTTATTCGGAGGACGGAGAGAGAGAGAGAGAGAGAGATAATGAGACGCTTTTTTGACGACAGAGCGGGACTAATGAAACGATCGGCGCGGGGACGCTCGCAGGAGGCAATTATTACTGCGACCATTGTTTTCCGCTGAATTCGCTCGCGCAGACGACAGTCGTAACGTGATACGTAATTATAACACAAGAAACGTTCTCTCTCTCTCTCGAGCGAAATTGTGATCTTCGACTATGAATGTTCCAAGAATTTGCTCCCTCGAAGTTAATCTGACCGAGATGCAATCGCTTCTCCCTTTACGACTTCAACGGTCGGTGCTTTTCGGAATTGGGAACGGGTTACATTTGCCGGCAAAACTGCGCGCGTATCGAACAACGCGCACATGCAGCTATCGCGGCCGCTCTGGGCGATATTCAATAGACGTTGGGATCGACTTCGATCAGCAAACCGTCGTTTCGCAATTATTAACAATTGTTCCGAGGCGTCATAATTCACGGAGGGTGGACGGTACTTTAAGAGATGAGAAAAGACCGAGGCCTCTCGTGTAAATTCAGCGGCGTAACGACGCGCGAGTTCGGCGAGAAAAGATATCCGGACCGAGCGCGCGCTCACGACTTTACCTCGGCTTTATAATGGATCTCATTACTTTTATCGCGCGGACATACATCCACCCCGAACTCCGAAATTACCTTCTTCCGTCGCCTTTCTCCTCTCCGTTGCCCGAGACCGTTGCTTCGATCTCGCTTACGCTTCAATCTACATGCAAAAATTTCCCCATGCGAAGCCAGCCAGCCAGGCCGGCGCATCCAGCCAGGACGGCCATCACCGACCGACCATCTGCGTACCTTAATTTTTCGTTAAAATTGCGCGCGATTGCGACGTATATATCGGTCGGGCTTGATGCGAGCATCGATCCGCAAAGTACTTATATCCGAGAAAAACGAACTATACATGCGTTGCGTCTCATTTTCTCTCACCTCTTATTGACGTTCACAGAACTTTCGAAATGCTTCAAATTATACATTGAAATCTAATTAAATCTCAACAAATTTTAAGCTCGCCGAAAGTTTACAACTAAGCAGATAGTTTAAATATATTTGCACGTATACATTCAGCACATTGGCTCGTATCGACCTTAAACTATCTGCTAGCTCGTAAACTTTTACAAGCTTAAAATTTGTTGTATTTACGCAGTTGCGAGATTGCGTTATTTCATAGTTCACAAGTCATATTTAACACGTTGACGCGAAATATTAAGGAAATCCTTCCATCAGGTTACGCGCGTGCCATAAGACGAAGCGGTAAATAAATTTTTTAATTAAACTGTTTGTAGTAATATATTATTTTCTTGTTATTTATAACAATTTATTTTAGTCCTGTTGACTATCTTTTCAATTTCCTACTTACAATTAGATCAATAAAAACTTTAATGCGCCCCGGTTAGTCGAAATTTCAGTTTCCGTGCCGGTCCGTCGGTCCGGGAATTTTTCCGCATCGCCAATTTATTTAATGTGTTACGCTTAATAGATCGATCACGAAATTGCATAATTATATACGCGGGGCGCGATGTTACGTGATACTCAAAATTGCGCTCTCGCGCAGCGACCGATCGGAACGATCTGGTCTTGTTTGCCTTCGCGTCGCATTAGCGAGGCGCGGCGAGTGCATCGCAAACAAAATCGCGCGCTGCGCCAACCGTCGGCAAACACACCCGACGACGATTAGCGGAATTTCGTCGCATACGGCCAATCAGGTTTTGAACTATCGGTTGCTCCCAGCCATGGAACGAGGAACGAAAATGCGAGAAGGGAAACGCGCGTGTTTGGAGATTCTCTATGTATTAAACGCGCGCGATCAATCGGCAAACACTCGGTTTTTCGACGTTACGTCGCGTCGGTCCTTAAGTGCTCCCGCGCTTTAAGCGCACGACAGACGATAACTCGATTGTACGGCAGGGGGATTGTTGAACCCCGTGTCGGTTTATATGTATATACGAGCCTTGCAGGTCGTACGTCGAAATTACACGATTACTCGTGTCGCTTGCGAGCTCGAAGAGTATCTTGATTAAAGCCGTTTTGCATAACAATGCTATTGACCCGAAGCCCGGGTTTGGGGCCGCCCAACAGGGTCGTAAATATGGACGTTTTTAATAAAAGCGACTAATTTAACGCGCGGCTGCACGCGCGCGCACCGGACTGCCGGCTACAGAAAAAGAGACGCGATTGTATTATTGCCGTAACTCTCCTCGCTCTCATTGCGTTTCTCTCTGTGAAAAGTTTCGGCGTATGACTATTTTATAAATCGAGCCGGACTGCGCGACCGCGCGGTAACATCGCGAGACGTTCCCGCTTTCATAATATTTTCGTAAATGGGCGGGTAAGAGCGAGAGCGCGGGTGTACAGAGTAGCGCGTTTTATTTACGCTAAAATGAAAACGCCATAAATAACAACGGGAAAATATTGCGTGTCCGTGTAATTAAAGTATATATCCTGTCGTGTCACAAAATGTCGGCGTGTTTTTAAAAAAATCTCTCTGTTATAATTTCGCGAGATTTATCCTTCCGCTAATTCTCCGAGCGGCAACGTAACTTTTGAACTTCCGTAATTTCCAATTATCTCATCTTTCTCCGTTCTAATTGCTTTTTCTAAAACACACACAAACGATATCGCACGCGCGTCTCTTTGTAGGCAGGAAAATCAGCGAAACGCGCTCGGGAGTAATTTGTATGCTCGATGGCTATGGAAAGCGTTTAAGGTCGTACTGTGGGCTTCCGGAGCTAAGTAGTAGGTGCTTTTACATGTACAGCCGCGCGATGTACATTATCCATGGATCCGTGCACGCGAAACGAGGAAGGATCCTGGAAACAGCATTTAGTCGGAGAAGTACGAGCCAAGTTTATCCAACAGGCAACCTGTTCTCTCTACAACGCGCCCCGTGGCGCCACTGCGAGAATCCCCAGTATATTCCGTCTTTATACACCGGCGCTTCTCATATAATAACATTTGTTGTCAATTGGAGAAGAAAGCTGTAAAAAAAAACTTGGTTTTCATTAGACGAGAACGAGCGAATATTGAGACAAAGCGCAATAAAATTCTAAGCGATTTAAAACAAAATTTACAAACGGTTAGAGTGTAGATTACAAACGCGAATAAGGAGCTGGTATAAAGTTGACAGTTGTTTTCGCAAATTTTTATAAAATGTTTGCGTTATTTCTCTTGCTCGCAATTGTTTATTAAAACTTCGGTAAAAATTTGCAAACTGAGTGAGCGAACATTGCTATCTAGCCGGTTATTCTGTTCTTTGGCGCTTTGCTCTCCTCTCCCTTCATTTGTTGCATTAAGCGTAATTTGACGCAATAAATGCAGGTAGTATATCTCTGTGTGGCGATATTATCAGTGAAACTATTATTTCCCTATCGCACGGTGCGTGTGTGCGTGTCCGATAGCTTTCGTGTATTGCTTTCGAAATAAATGATGCGGATTATTGTGCGGAATATTCCGCGCGGCATTAATATATTTTCAGAAAAGTGCATTTGATTATTGGGGCGTTGTGATTTCACATGGATCGGGGCTTGGCCGGAAAAATGATTACAGGTAGATTGACATATCGAGATTGCCGGGGCGGTGACGATCGATTGATTCGTGTAATTAAAATAGTATCGCCGCAAATGTTGGGAGCCAAATGGATGGAAGAAGAGGAAGAGAGCGGAGAGAGAGAGAGGGCGACCGATAATTTATCGGTAGCCTCTGTGTGGAACCGCGGCACAGAGACGAAATTTATTGAATCATTCACCGCGATGACGCTCCGGGCGGAACAAATTTCCTGACTCGGGAGGGGGCAAACGCGTACAACATGTACGTGTATCGCAGTCATACGTCGCGGTTTCATTAATTGAAATCTCAATCTGTACAAATAAGACTAATTACAATGATATCGAGAGGACGGGGAAGGAGAGATACACATTGGCGATCATTTATCACGTGAACGCCGACTAATTTCACAATTACGATCTCTTTTCTGTCCATTAACTCGCAAAAGACTATTAGTCATCCCCCGCGCCCGTCCTTTTAATCGTCGTTTAATTGTTGACCCCGCGACCTCCCTCCGTTGCGACGTGGGGGAGGTGGACAAATCGAGGAACCGTCGAGCAATATATCAACAGTACGGAAGAGAGCAAACGCGCGCGCATTACTCGAGATCGAACCATACCGCCGAGTAGTTTGGCGTAACGTGATCAACTCCCGGCAAACAGTATTTACGTGACCGCAAATGTCGCTGTCGAATGGGAAATGACGTACGACGAGAGATGCGCTCTCTCATCGGGTCGTTAGCGACCCCTTGTTCCGCCGGTGGCGCGAAACAAACGCCCCTCGTCGTTCGTTCCCGCGTGTTGTATGTATCGTCCAATTAAAGGTCCATTTCGCTCTGACCGTGTCAAGTGCCGCCTCGCAGTAACCGAGAACCTCTTCTGTCTGCTCGTGTAACGTCATCGTGTGGCCGTTCATTTCGCTCGTTCGCGGCTCTCGCGCGAACTTTTGACGTTAAAACCGTGACAGAGTCGTGAACGTGATCAGAGCGTCTGAAAGCGGGATTTTTCCCCGACGCGGAAGTTTGTCGCCGTTCAATTAAAACGTCCACGACGCGAAGCTTCCGCGAAAAACTTTTCCCCGAGAGATCTCTCGTTTCTCTCTTCAATCGAAAGATTTTTCACGTCGGTCGAGTGGTTAACGATCGCAATTAACAATCAAACTTGTTGTCGAGCGAAATAAAGGGGTTTTTGCAATTACAAGTATCCGCATTGAACGCTCGCGCGTAAATGTTTTTTGTTAAACATTGCACTTTTTGTATTCTTTCATTTCTTGAACAAACATAATGTTGCCGATACATCGCCGGAGCAAATTTGTTTACATTCATTTGTAATTCAGTTAAAACGCGGTCTCTCGTGATAATATTTATTTAACATCTGTAGCGAAGCTTTTTTGAAAAAAAAAAAAAAAAAAAAAAAAAAAAAAAGTTCGTATCTGCAGCAAGCTGTATCTACTGCCAATTTCATGCTGCATTACATCGAATCGTTGAATAACATATTCGACGCATTCTGATTTTCAATCCTTCGACATGTTATTTTCGGCGCCGCGCGTGTGTTTTGAGTGAGACTTGTGTGTCCGAATCATTTATTCTGAATGACGAGAACTGAAAACACGGGGTGAAATGGAGGAGGGGAGGAGAAACAAGGTATGATCGGAACGGTGCGTGCATTTTCATTAGCGCGATTGCCTTTACAGAGCGCGTATACATTATTTTGTGTATTTGAAATGTCGCTAGAAGAAAAAAATATCAGTGCCGTTGGCATTTACGCGCGTTTCAAAGCGCGCTTTGCGCAAACATTTTGCATTTATATATTTTTAGTTTTTATTTATTTATTTATTTATTTATTTATTTATTTTGTGATGCGGTCAAGCACGTCGAACGCGCAACAGCGGCACAATGCGTTTCAACGGCAATGTGTATTTGCGCCGATTGTCACGGTATGAATAATGATATGCGGTGAAACGCGACTTTGTTCTATTTTTTTTTTTTTTTTCCATCGAGCGTGGACTCATTGTTTTAAATATCAGATGCGAAGACTTTCCAGCTTGTTTAACTCGCGCGTTAATATCCGTGTTAATTGTTGCGTGTTAATGTAAATATATTAATATATTTTTTGTATCAGTTAAAACGTTGCAAAAACTCTGCAAAAATTCGCGGGATTTTATTCAACATTTTGTTAAGGAAATATCATTGGTTTCGATATGCTTTTTTTAAAAGTTCTCTCACTAAATAGTTAACAAGATATTTCATTTTCAAGAATCGCTCGGACACCAATATCCGATGTTTACAGGATTAGAATTAACGTGTAAAGAGATTAAGTCCACAAACCAAACGAAACTCGATATTCTACTTATTGTGCGACAAATTGGACATGAATCGTGTACAACTCTATATCGATCTCTCTCTCTCTCTCCTTCTCTCCCGCATTGTGTCGCGATGCCTGAATGCCGATCGACGACACTTTGGCCGCGCGGATAATTCGATCGAGTGCCGCACGGTCCGCCGGTCCATGCCCAAATATATTCGAACTCGAGTGGTCAACTCATCGAAACCGCCGACCGACCACTCCGCTCTCTCGTCCGCCATACCTGTCCTCTCTCGTTGCACTCCGCATTCGCTGCGGCTGCAATGGCATTTGCATGTTGTGCCGTGCCTCTCATGCTACATGCCATTTAATTAGTTTTCGTCCCTTATAATTTATCAGGATATGACGGCGAGATCGGGAAGGGGGGGGAAAGATCGAAGAGATGCCGGCGGCGCAGCTCCGCGTGCAATTTTTTCACCTGTCAGTTTGTGCAGTCACGTAGGTTGCGCAAACATTTTTTGCATATTCCGTGAAAAGATAAAAATCTGTATCGTGTAGCGATATGTCGAGTTTTATTTCCGCGGCGCTTTCGAAAATACAGCTTTAATGTCGTCGATGAGAGAAATACGGAGACGCGCCTCGAGACTTAAGAATTCGTGAAACTCCTCGAGAGTCTTCAGCCGGGGAGAGGTATTTCTCGACGATGGCATCGATGATGGTCGAAGATCAAAGATAATCAGCGACTGCGCGACATTTTCTCCGTTTTCGCCGCGACTGCAGAAGGGTCTGTTTGACTTGCGTCTTTCTGCCGCGTTTTCTTTCTCTCTCTCGAGCCATGAAGTGACGAGATCGCGAGGAAAAGCGGAACAACGAGAGAGAAAGAGAAAGAGAGAGGCTCTGCTTGCCAGCCAAGTTTCTGAGTGCACTAGTCGCTGCGGCACGACTTTGCTCCGAGATGGAGAATTCATCGTTTTCGATGACGCGGCCGATTTTGCGGGGCGTGTATTTCCGTCTCGCTTGAGTATGCGCGCAATTTTGATTGATTCTGCGATTTCCGTTCTTTCGAGAGAGAGGGAGAGAGAAATTTTGCGCGATCCGTTCCCTCTCGCTGCCTTAGAAAAATCACGTCAGGCATCGTCGGATATAAAACCGGAACGTCGCTAAATGTTAAATGACTCCGTTCTCGATATCGCCGATATTTCCGATATCTGTTCGTGAAAGAACCGCGAGGATATAGACCGGACAGAAGTTAATCGAGGTAACGTGTACTCGGGATTTTATATTCCGCGAAGCTTAACGAATCGATGGCGGCAATCAAATAGCGCGTCGACTCATCGTCGCGGAAAATCATTGGGAAATTCGTCGATATGTTCCCGCGGTGAAAAACGTTCCTGCTTTCGCGATCTACTCTTTTATTTGCTCACCGATCCGCGGTCAATCGCGGAAACGACGTCGCGATCAGATGCCGCGGAGCGGTTATCGAGTTAATGGAAAGCGTGCAAAAAAAACAAAAAAAAAAAAGATGCGCGCGGAAATTTTACGACACCGGTGAGACACGCGCGCGATGTGATCGCGTTATATTGTCGCGAATTGATTGCTCGACACGTGCGCGAGTCCCCAAAGCGAAAATACCGCAATGCGCCCCGCAACGATAATAATGTTATTGCGATTCGGTTGTACTTTACCATCGGCTCGTTTGATCGATAGACAGAACGTCGGATGAAACTTTCGCGTCACGCGAACTTCTTCGCTCGTTGTAATGAACTACACTCAAATTACACGCCGTGTATTATTAAGTAGGTAATTAGCAATTGTCGAGTAAAATATCACACTAAGTTATTGACTGGGTGTTATCATCAAGATTGTTCGCAATATAAGCCTTTCCATTCTCTTAATTTTCTTCCAACGTGTTTTCTTTTTAATTGTTTTTTTTCTTTTAATTATTTTACGAATAATTGTTTTTAATTATTCTGTAAACGTTACATCTAACCTCTCTGCTCGCGAGAGTATATTTTCTCTCACATTTTAGCCTGTGTGTATTCGCAATCTATTTGGACGACAAATTACAACTTACATCGCAGTCTTTGAGTTCCTCGTTTCGTCAGTAGACTGCGAAATCTTTAGCTTTATCCTCGAAAAAGGCGCTCGGAGGTACCGCCGCCGCCGTGCTCCAAACGAGTTTCCGCTTGAAAACCAACCGTTAATTTAACGGAGTGTCTTTGACATTCTCCGGCTCTTTATCAACACACGGTGCTGTGTTCCCTGAGTGAGCGCGGCGCGAGAATCTCTATCTTTCTCTCTCTTTTTTTCAGCGATTGCAATTCGCTACAAACTTAGTTTCGGACAAAGTCGTCGCAATCTCGGCGCACCTTTCAAGACGATTCTTTTCAAAGAGAGGGTGACTCTCCGCGCGAGCAAACTCGCCTGACGATTTCCACGGCAATTTACGCCTTAAAACGTTATTGTGCTCGCGGCTTTGTTCAATAACCGATAATACGCGTTTGTAATTTGAGTTAATCCTCTTTCTCTCTCGCGGTGATTTTTGTAGATGACTAAACCATTTTTTTTTCATCCAGCGCAATATTTTAATCCTTTGCAAGGATTTGTATTTATTACGTTCGCGCACGCGTCGGCATTTAGAATCGGCTTTGCAGCGGATTGTTCGAGGAGTCAATGACGTTAATCGATTTGTCGATTTTCCCCGCGTTGCTATTTTCGCATACGGATCTCGTGCGCGGTTTGCTTTGAGTCGATTGAACCGATCCGTGTCCTTCGAAACCCGCGCGTACACGCGGAACACATGTTCCACGCACACACGTGCGGCACGTATGCGGGCGCCTTCTGATGTAGATGACATGCGGATTAGCTTTGCTACAGGTTTCTTGCTTTGAAAGCCGATTCAGGCCGAAAGCCTGATTGTGCCAGACCCGTGCTCGATGCATTTTAGAATAATTTGAGACACTAGAATTGCCGCGCGCGGCGGCAACACGGTTATATACTACTTATTAGATAATTAAGTTTTCCGTGCGTTTTCTTCGTTAAGTTTTTTACGCATTCGATATCCGACGCGAGATCGCCAACATCGCGAAAAGAGTTTCGTCTCTCGATGCAAGTATCTCCGAGGATACAATCTTTGTAATCGAAGTCTTCGTACTTTTCGCATTTCCGTCGGGGATCTCTCCTCCCTTCTTGCCTGCTAATTGCCACTTCCAATTTCAGCTAATTACTTTTCGCCAAGATCCCCGAGCGCGCGTTCTTTTCCGATCCGTTATCATGGTCAAACTTTTACGGGACGAACGATAATAGCGTATCTCGCTGGAAATCGGCATCGACGCTCCATTTTAATGAACACAAGCGACGGAACAAATTGAATTATTCTGTCTCTCACACGCGCGCATAGGCAGAGGTCGTTTCATATTTTGACAATTTTATGATATTAAAATTTATTCAATTCACACAATATAATTATAATTGAGTCTTGTAACGCTCGTAGATTTTTGTTGCAATAGTACGTAGTACTACTGTGCTAAGTAACGTTTTGAGCAGGAATAAGATTTTTCTGTGCAAACATCATAATTTCGCATATCGATATATCGATCTTTTTTTTTGTTTCCAATTGTATTAATAACATCATAACATTTTAATAACCTAAAACACTCTGCAAGAAAAATCATTCGGCGTGAAAGATCGAGCTCGCCGGGGTGCGTGCTTTACACCGCGCGATAAAGTTTCGTCGCGTGGAATTAAAGTAAAATACGAAATATCGCGGACGTCGTTGCAGGGTGGCGCCGTAGAGTTTCGCGGGGTGAAAGAACGGAATGGGTAGGCAACACGCGTGAATGTATCTAGTACGCCAACGTTTCCTTGAGGAAATTTCTCCCCCGTTTGCACCTGCAAACCGGAATACATGACCGTTTCTGACTGGCGCCGGGAAACGCTTCCTAAAAGGGAGAGGGGTGTCGGTTCGGAGGCCGAAAGACATGAGGGTGGAAAACGGCTCGGAGCCTCTTTAGTGGCTCGTAATTCAACGAGAGCTTTTCTCGAATTCCCGGCAGCTCGCGAAGGTTGCGCCGGGGATACAAATTCTGCACGCACATTTCCATGGAAACGACCGCCGTCGCTCGGACGTGCGGCGTAAGAAGAGAAGAGGTGGTGACGGTCGCGGTACATTCTTCAAAAATACCGGCCAGCCAGCTATTGAATTTCCATGCCGGTTTACTCCGAGAGTAACACGTGAAATCGTGCATTCTTAACGTCACTCGAAAGAGTTTTCACAAAAACTGTGTTTCAAAAGAAAATTGTTTATCGCGATTGCCACAACGAAATAAATAAACTCTGAAAATCGTAAATTCATTGTTATTTATATCAGGAGGTTGATATTTGCTCGTTTCACGTAACATAAATTCTTTTACATTCACGAAAAAAAATTCGTGTTTTAAAAATTTAATTACCGTTAATGACAAGTGTAAAGAACAAAGAAAATGAATGCCGGCCGTTTGTTTACTACGAAAACCGTGTTTTTTAAAAAAAAAAAAAGGAACTGACATATAACTAATTCGGCATTGTTTAATTACTTGTCAGTAACGAGTGGAAGTATACGGAGAACAAAGGAAATGAATGCTGATCGTTTGTTTACTACAAAAACCGTGTTAAAAAAAAAAAAAAAGAACTGACGTATAACTAATTCGGCATTGTTTAATTACTGTCAGTGACAAGGTATATGGAGTGCGGAGGTATATGGAGAACAAACGAATGTCGACTGTTATTGCGTGCAGTATTTTTATTAACGATAGTTGAGTGAAAATAATCTGATAATGTGTTGACGCAACGCTTATTGACAATTTCTCGGCGGACAATGTCTGGTTCGTTGAGTTGTTGAGGGTTCCATCGTAGGTTTAATTGCAAAACTGTGTTTCCGCATTGTTATGAAAATCTGTTTGCGCAGTTATTGTCGACCTCGGCATACAATGTCCGCGTTTCGACGTTTCCATGCAGGCACAGTCCAAGTTTCTGACAGACGTTTCCGTCTGGACCGGCGATGTTGAGAATCGATCGTTCGGCCGGTCTCTCTCTCTCTCTCTCTCTCGACAAGGTGCACCTGCCAGTCACCTTGATATTTTATCGAATCGCCTTTTGTGTGTGTACGCGCGCCGAGGTTGCGCGCCGTATCGATCATCATAACTTGTCGCTCTAATGCGTTCGCTATATTCAGCTGAATCATACTTGGACTATCTGCGCCATTGTGACGCAATTGTGCCTCGCGCCTCGACTGACACTTTTATATTCGTCAGCTTATTACGCATTAAGGTATTTAATAATTTATATTCTTTCTGAAACCCCGTCTCTCTTGTTGACACATTTATTTGCGGGAAATATTTGCGAAATATTGATGTTTCATCCGCGCATATTAAGTTTGCAAAAGCGAAATTCGGAGATTTCCATTTAACGAAATGTCGAATAATCCCGAAACAAGTTTATATCAGGTTCTTTTTTCGATATCTTCTTTCCCTTCATTTATGTTTCAATCAAACACTCATCTGACTCGCAGAAAGTTCGGCGCCAACTACATTATAGCGATGTAAATTTAATATATTATATGTCACTTTGATGAATGCGTGTAATCAATTTCGAATTACGCTCTTCCAAATTATTGGGAAACTTATTCCTCAATATCCTTAATGACAGATAATTATCAAAAGGTTGATGAACGCTTTTTTTTTGCAATAAAAATTGCAGCGTTGCAAACTTCGTAATATGATACACTTAAATCTCGCGCGCGCGTAAGAGTTTATAAAAAACATAGTTGGAATTGTTGGACGCGAAAGAAATTTCATTCGGAAAGAGAGAGAAAGAGAAAAAAGACCTTTATTATTATATCTTGCTCGATATTTATTTGTCGAGTGAAACGAACTGTCGCTCAATCCGGTAAATATCTCGTCGCGCGGCGCAGCAGAGCGGAAAGTAGCGACTGTGATGAACGTTCGTTCTCTCACTTTCGCTGTCCTCTGTCACGAGGGGTTGCTCGCGACCAGGTACATTTATTCATGAGGCTGTCTACTGACTCGTATAAATTCCGTCGGTCGAAAGCTTGGATCGCGTTGCGACAATATTTTGCGCGATTTCAGGAAAAAATCTTGGTCGGAAAAACATTCGCGTATTTATTATCGCGCTCGGAAAAATGCCTCAGAAAAAATGTTTTAATTGTGCAGGTAGAATAAATTCTGTTTATTTGGAATTTCAATGTTTAAATAAGAGAAATTGTTTTTATTAAAATATAGAATAAGTTTAATTGATTAAATACAAAAACTTTTACACATAATATTTCGTCAGCGATATATAAAGTCTGTATCAGAGCGTGTGATCTTTTCGTTCGTCTTCCTCTGTTGACGGATGCGGACTTTTTTGTTAGCTTTCCAGTATTATATCTTGATCGTTACTAGGTTTGCTGTCGAATTCGACCTATCGATAGACAATCAATACTCCGAGTAGAAAAAGACGGAAAGTAATTTGTCTCTAGGACGGTCGTACAAACAATAATCTCGAGTCGTGAAAATTCTCAGTTGTTGTGTGCGATTATTCGAAAATATAATAGCTAAAAAATATGTACGGTACGATTTCAGTTCTTGCAGTTGTGACAGTAAAAGAGGAAAAAAATGAAGACATTGCACGTAAATGTCGTGCAAAATATCGGGTACGAATTTGCCGCGTAAATATAAAATAAGCGAATTAAAAGTGCATATACGGAAAAAAGAGATTTATTAAAATAGAGAGAAATTATTTGGCCAGCAAGAAAAATTTGCTCATTCTGTTGAGATTTTCGTTTTACCAACAAAACGTTTTGTGTCAAAAATTCAGTAGACAAATTTTTCTTGCTGTTCGTATAATTGGCAAAATTTTTTTTTCCCGTGTATTGGAGTTTATACGAATTAGTGGGAAAAGAAATAACATGTCGCTTGCACCAAATATTTGACGTAAACTACATATAAGAATCTTCGGGAGATCGCGTTCTCGAGCAGAAAATGGGAAGTGCCTGGCGCTGCTCTGTATCGATTCTCCTTGAGTCGACTCTCTCTCACATCGAATAAATACAAGGCAAACGGATGGACTTACTCCTCGTTCCCGATGTCCATCTACTTTTGTTTGCCTTGTTAATATTAAATCAGCGAAATGTTGTACGACGGCGAGAGCGGCAACGGTTTCTAGAAATTCCTGTGTATGCAGTTACGTTTACTTAAGAGGGGCGAGCAGTTTCGTCCAACGTAATTTCGAGCCGCTGCCACGGAACAACCGTATAAATTATTGCACTTATGTGTGCGTAACAAATACACACACAATTTAAAATGCCATTATCATAAAATTGCTTTCGCGCTGATCCCAAAAATTGTGTTGCGCATTGCTGATTCCGGTGAAGTTCAGCGAGAATCAATACCGAGGGAAGCCGTGATTTTATCTCGCTCGATAGCCGTGACTTGCCGGAAAGCCAATGTTTTTCCGTTGGCAAGCGCGCGGGTTTGTTGTGTGATGGCGTACCCTCGGTTACGACGTTTGTCCCGCGGGAAACCCGCGGGACGAGGTAATCTCGGTCTGGCAGGTAATACCGCGTGCGATAACGAGCCTTTGTGGTCCTTTACGTGCACGTAGTTTTGAGCATTCAGGCCAGAAATTCGATCGAGCCGGCCGAACAGCGCCGATTTGCATCACGGCGACAACGACGTCTGTCGCGCGTTCGTCGCACATAGCACAGCCTGCTCCTGCTGCTCTATTGCGTTACACAAGCTGCTTGCATCGTCAATGCACACACATCCCGATTGTGTTCCGCCAATAACGCCTCGTCGGCGCGTCTCTTTGTCGAAAGGCGTTTGATTGCGTCCCGCGCGCGTCCGCCCGGACATTAAACCTGAATCGGAAATTCGCGCGAGTCATCGAGGGGAAATCGATTTGCATTAATAAGCGGTTCAAGCGACGATTTTTATTCACGAACCATCTCGGAATGTGATGTAACTCGATTGTAGCGCCGTTGACCACTTTGGCGCACCAGAGACGAGGTTTTATAGATTTCGTACGGAGAAACGTCGAGTAAATGTAATAAAACAAGTTGTGTCTAACGCGGAGTGGAATTGACAAATAATAGAAACAAGAAAACGTCTCTGAAAACTAACAAGCTGTAACATCGTAACTATATTTAACCTGTGGACCGCTTTTTCGTTTTTTTTTCTCTCGGCACACGCGCTGCATAAACGATCGCATGTCGTTTCAATCCTTCGCGACAGACTGATGGGATAAAGCGGGACAAAGGTTTTCGACGGGAATGAAGAAAACATAAAAACAAATTGGCGATGCGGCGAGCGACGCTAATCGAAGGCAAATCGATTCCGTTTTTAATTTTGCCCGTCGTGAAAATCAATCGAAATTCAATTCCGTGCCCCGTGCCCGCTAACGACTCGCCGTCGTCGCGCGTATATGCTCGATGTTTTTTTTTTTTTTTTTTTGTTTTTTTTGCTAATAATTGCGACGACTGGCGAAGCTCGTCAACCGCGCGCGCGCGACGGAGACAGCTCGCGGCAACACGCTCGCATGCCGCGAATGCCCGCGAGCCGAGGAGGGAAGGGGATCGTAACTCCGACCGGATTCGAATTTTAATGAAGTTGGGATTCTCGTCTCTTCCCGTGGAAATACACAGGGGGAAAAAACACACGGAGCCGCACACGAAGAGGCAGCTGGAAAAATAATTGACGCGTCCGCGGAATAATTGCGCGTCCGCCGCATCACGTTCCGCTTTTAATTGGTTTATAAAGATATCGGCAATCTGAGTCTCGCAATGAAAAGGTACACGCTCGTTCTCGGGCAGAAAATAAAAAAAATAAAAAAAAAAAATTTATCGAGGAGCGAAAAGTGTTCCGATCCGCCGTTCCTGTGAAAACTACATACCCGCGCGTAATAAACGACGATGCGATCGCGACGAAAGGTAAAGGGATGCGAGAGACCAAAGCGAATACAAGCGATTACGCGGCCAGTCGACGTTTTCGCGGATACACCGCGTCACAAAGACGGGCGGAGATAAGCAAAGGCTAAAGCGCGGAAATGCGCTGTCGGCGATATCCACGCACAATTTCGTCGTCGGCTGTTTCGCGGCGGCGCGAATGTTTGCGATGTACACACAAACTCCCACCGCCCTTTCCTCTCTCTCTCTCTCTGTCTTTCACACATGTCGGCTTTCTCTCGCCCACCATTTTCGCCCGTTTACTACGGAATGCAATTTTGTGCCGACGTGGCACACGCCGTGCGCGGCGACAACATCCTGCGCGACAGATTACCGCTTTGTTTGCGCTCCCTGGTACTTCGAAACGCAATAAAGATCTAGTCTCCGAGCCGGAAAAGAGAAAGAGAGAGAGAGAATGAAAAAAATGTAGTTTTTAAGGCACCACAATTACCTAACTTGTTTACAAGTGGCCGGATTTCTTTTCCGATGTAATTTTTTTTTGTATCAAAAGGTAAATAACATTTGAGCGAGTCGTAAACATTTTTATTCCGCGCGCTGAGATTTTCCTCTCCGCGCACACAAATTACTTCTTTTAATGATATATTTTTACGAGTAATAAAATGCTCCTTTTCATGAATAATATACGTAAAATCGTAAAATAACGTATTTCGAAACAGATGCGCGCGCGCGCACAATAACATTACAGGATTTTAATCCCATTTCTCATATGATATTCACGGTGTAATAATTTTATGCGCAGCGTTGCGCGCGCGATACATTTTATTATTATTAAATCCTCAGAAATTATTTAAGAGTAAAAGTGACATTTGATCGTCATTGATCGGTTATTAGAATTAAAACTGGCGGGACTGATCGCGCGCGCGCGTTCGGTTCGGGAAGCGAGCGCGTAATCGTAATTAATTGCGACTTGTTCCGCGCGCGGATGATATTATCGGATAATTTATTCGCGGAAGAGGAGAGAGAGAAATGTGAAAATATAAACTCACCCCCGCCCGAATGTGTGTATTGTCGCCGGCGTAACGCGATCGTGCGTGGAAGCGCATGCAAATTCCCCGGGTTAATTAGAGCCGCATTACCGCACGGCTCGGCGCATCGTCATTGTCACTTGCGCGCGATATTACCCGGGACTAGGAAATGGCGCTCTTCGCGCGTGAACACACACCTCCTACGCGGTCTCGGAAAAATCTCGCTCCGAACGGGGTAAATGCGATCGCATTATTAAAAAATATCGAGGCGCGTATCTCGCAAATGTGTACACAAGCTTCTCTCGCGCGTACGTGTGTGTGCTCTTTATCGCATCTGTTAACACATGTTTGCGTTGCTGATTCTCGCACCGATATTAATTTGAAATTGCGCGTGTGATCGGCAATTTTGTCTCTTCCAGTCGCGTTAATTTTTAAAGCAATGAGAACGAATAATTAAAGTATTTTTTTTTTAATCACGTTATTCACGTTCGCGCATAAATTACGTTTTGTAATTAGGAATGTGCTAAATGTATTTAAAAAACACATACACACACACATACGAAACGAGAAGCTAAACGAAAAGACTCTCGAGAAACTACGTCTCTTACGAGATAAAGAGACATTTAATCCGGCGTAGAAATCACGCGGTCGGAAAGCCGACGATTTCTTCGCGGTTTATCTTGAATCGCACTTGGCCTTACTTTATACTATCAGACGACACGTAACGAGCGTAGTGAAGTCCCGTTCATTGGATTAAACGTCGGGAGACTGCTCCGTTTTACTTCGCCATTAACGCCGGCAGCTTTACGGCTTCTTCGGTGAATCTCGTCGTTGAACATTAATTAAGATAGGATCGACTCTTCCTGCCTGATCGATCCTCGCGCAATTTTTCGTTAATCGACTACACCGTGTGAAGAAGGAGGTTGAGTTTCTTCTTTATTAATTTTTTCTCTCTTTCTCTCTCTTTCGCGTTCTTTCTCTTTGTCTCGAATAGTTCCTAAGGTAGTTTTTCCTGACCGTTAATTCAACATTTTACATGTTTTCTCTCTTTCTCGAGCAACTATGAGAGAAAGGAAGAAGAGAGAGAAAATGTTGAGTTAACGGTCATGAAAAACTATGAAAATGAAGTGATTCTACGAGAAACAGTAAATTGAGGACATGCGGAGTAATTTTTTTTATACGGGACACTTTTTTCCGTAAAATTATTCCGAACACTAAAAATACAGAAATACTTTTATCTTCCCTTTGTCGCGCATTTTTTTCTCATTGTTCGGATTGGACTAGAATTCGAATATCAGGATGTGTTTCGTGTTTGCGTACTTATTACTGCCGCGCGCGCGCGCGAGACTACCAGAAGCGGAATTGTAAATCATCAGAGGGAGGCGCGCGACAACAAATATCGAATTTGCGAGCTCCAATTGTTGGATTATTGCACCCTTTGTTTAGCTACTTCCCTCTCTCTCTCTCTTTTTTTTTTTATTTTTTTATTGTCACCTCGTGTCTTCTGGGGCCGCCGATAAATTCCCTTCCCTTGTTCGGGAGAGGGAACATTGATCCGGCCTTCCGGTGACGGACGACCGCGCAGAAATTGACTGACGACGACGACGACACGTTCGAGACGCGCGTCATTTGTTTCGAAAATATTCGACCGTAAATATTAACGGCACCAGTGCGTGAGTTTTCGCTGTATCCGGCGCGCGCGGTGCTTTGTTCGAGCGTGTCTCGGTTTCTTCGTGGATCACGTTCGCAATTAAAGCCATTCTTTCATTTATTCACGCTCGTCGTCATTTGCATTATGTAACCGTTCAGTCGAGGTAAAGCGAGCGAGTCGTGGCCGTCGATAAGTCGTTAGAAGCCCGCGTCTTTCGTTGCAAATCGCTCCGATAACTCCGGCTCATCGATTATTACTCGACGTGATTATTAAATCGTCTGCGGTCTTTCTATCTATCTTTCTCTCTCTCTCACCGAGTCGACCAAGTTTGATAATTAAGAAGCGACAAGGAGACTGTAGAACGTAAGCGGACTAGACCGGGAGTCGTTAATAATTCACGCCGGTGAGCGTCCGCTTCTCGATCTCGAGGAACAATTCGGTGTTTGCTCGTCTACGCGGAGGCGTGGCCCGAGCTGCGTCTATTAATTATTGCCAGCGACGCGTGTTCATAATTAAGAGGTCGTTGCGCCCGGTATATATGCGGGCGGCACGTCCAAATGGTTTTCCGCAAGAAAGTTTGACGCCCCGTGTCGACGCGTTGCTTTTTCCGCTTCGTGTTTTGCGCTCTTGTAGTCTTCGCACCGAGAAGTCTCTCTTCCCCTCCTCCCCGAGAGAGAAACAGAAGTTCAAAAGAAATCACTGCAGGCGCGAGATTATACACACATCCTTCGCGTCTTCTGTTCTCAATTCAACAATTACATCCGCGAGAGTAGCGCGCTAGTGTGACAGAATTATTGTACGCGCGGCGGCAGTAAGGAACAATTTCGCGCAATTAGGCCATTTCGGCACAAGTAAAATATTATACCGCGCGCGCGCGAATTCCTGAATCACTGGGAGGGGTGCGAGTCGGTGATGTGTTCCCGGGAGTCTTCGCGACGCTAAATTTACGGGGGGACGGTGTCGCAATTCCGGCGCGCGCGCTTCTCCTCCTCTCGTCCCTTCGCTCCTTCGCCTCACGACATAATTTTATTTACTGCGAGACATCTATGAAATTTAATCAACGTACACGGCCATTCTCCGCGCTTACAAAAGAGTTTAATGGCATCAGCCCGAGGAATACTTGATGTGTAATTAAATTTGTCTCTCATCTGAGAGTAGTGAAAAGAAATATTGTGGACAGATTTTCGAGTGCGCAATAAAATGCAATTAACGCGGAAATATGCTCGCAATTTCGATAACGCGGCGTGTTGTAAAAAATGAGACGATGGAAAAAATTGGATTGGCTCGTGAGAAGATGAAACCGAGGATACGAGCCAAAACACAAATTGTACATACATGTGTATTTTTTACTTATTGAATATAAAATCAAAACATGTGAACTCTCTTTGTTTGGATCTTCGTAAGATATTACATAATTAACAATTATAATCTGGGAAAATTGCGATGTTGAGTGATAAGTGACATCAAGCGCAAAAGGGATGGAAGTTTTAAGCTTACATAGTTTACCGGCTCGCACGTCGATTTAATCCCCTTAGCCGTTAAATCGTTGACTTAGAACTTGAACTCGCGTAACTCGAGCGCGGCTCTTCCTCGGGAAAACGCGCGCGTAGCCTCTCCTCGTATCTCAAGTTATTTAACCTTCGGTCACCGCAAAAGCGTTGCTTCTCCTTTTATTAACGATAAATCATGGCGACTTTGCGAGAGATGAAAAGTGTACGGCGCCGGTAATAAAACGTATCGCCGCGTCGTTCGCTCCACTGTGTTGCGCGATTTATATTTTCCTCTCTTCTCGCTTAAGTGCGCCGTGATTTACACATTTTTTTGCTCGATAAGTATTCGTTTGTCTTGTGTGTGTGTTTTTTTTTTTTTAGTCGCGTTAAAAAGCGCCACGTTGCGAATTTACAATCACGCCGCGAACGATAGGACTCTTCACTACTCGAATTAAAAGACTCTTATTATCCGGCTTCGTTTCCCGCCAAATTTCGTTAGTAAAGAAAATCACTGGTCGGTTTATTTTATTAACAAAATTTGACAGAAATCTGGATATTCTATTCTAGGTTCTAATTCTATAAAGACAGGTTTATATAGGCTGAAAGATTATTAAAAAAAAAAGATGCTAAAGACTCGGGAAATGTCCCGCTAATTAAACGAGAAAGCACACGTCGCTGCACGAGAGACAATGGACGGGAGGTTGGCGAGCGAATATTTTTTCGCAAATTCACCGCGCGAGAACGGTCGGAGAACATATTTTAAAGATCACGTCGTAATTTATTTCACGAGTGAGAAGAATAGTATTCCACTTAAGATCATCCCTTTAAACGCGTCTCCCGTACCTCTCGTTCTCGCGGCTTCTCTTTTTCCTCGGCTGCACACGGGGAACCTTATCCGCCTCTCTTTTCCACGCCGCCTCCCATATTCCGCCCAAGTCGTAAGCCGGATTTACGAGCTCGCCGCGCGTCTCACGAGAGACGGAAATGCTCGCGCGTCTCGTCGTCGTCGTCGTCGTGCGACGGTATCCGCTCGCGGGACGGTTTCTCTCCGATCTGCAGACACACACACACACACAAAACGCGCTCAACAAATCTCCGCGCGCGGCGCGGCACTCCTTTTACATCCACCCTCCGTGGATTATCGTCATATTGCGGATATAAACGAAGAAGCGCGCTTTCATATAAACACGCCCCGCCGCACTTGCCGTCCGATGTAATTACATCGTTCAATAAATTCGCTTCGAAAAAGCAACGGTTTTAGAGCACAGGCGCTGAAATAGTTGCTGCATTTTGCATGAGAGTCAAAATTTGTTGTTAATTATATATACTCAGCTACGGTATTGCGACAAAACTACGCCAACAATTTTCGCGCGCTTATTTTTCGCGTGATTAAACTCTCTCTGACTTCATTAATTACCCTCTTCGCAGCGCGAACTGCAATTAATGTTGTGATAATGCGAGCTTTTTTTTTTCGAGAGGTGTTTGATCGTGATTCTTGATTTTTACTTTACTTGTAACGGGGGGAAAAAGAGAAAAGTCTCGGCAAAACGAAAGACCTGTTGTTTTCGTCACGTGTACGTAGTGACACATCTGTAATTATCACAGTGTGTTTGAGAAAGTAATTACTTAATTATATGAATCTCATTTTCCACGGAATTTATCGGAAAAATTGTTTCGTTTTAACTCGGCAATTTCCGCGCGTCTACACTTCGTCCGTAATTTCACTTTAACTTTTGCGCCGCGTAAAAAAAAAAACAAAAAACGCCGCGTCGAATACTTCATCCTGGGAAATCAAAGCCGCTGCACAACGCTGCCTTAAACAAAGATAAAACGCAATGCAAATAAGGGCCGCGGGTTTAAGCAGAACGGGGCGCGTCGAAAGGGGGAGAAAGTGAACCGAGAGTCGATTGAAAACGAGGAAACTTTTTCGCCATTGTTGGTCTACGTGCTCCGCTCTCACTCGTCGAAAGTTACGAATGCGTCGATCTATCCGAAGCTTGCGATTAAGTTCGATCCTCCGCGAAAAACATCTACCGCCGACCCGGTCTCGCGGAGAAAGACCATTGCGAAGCGCAATCGGAAAGTCGATCTCGATTGCATTCTCGGCCTCGACTTGTGAGCTTCGATATTAATTAAAACGACAATTAAAGTTGATCAAGGAAATCCCACCGCGAGTAAAACTGCGTGTAAATACCACATTTTTAATATTAGCTGTGTGATAACTTCGGTCTTTCCTGTGATAGTTTTTTTTTTACACATGTCGCGCGATTGTGAGCAACTGAAACATATCGTCGAGAAACATTCGGCGAAACGAGACAAACGAAGAGATAACCGGCTGGCTTGCATAATAGGCTGCACCGTTAAAGGGGAACTGTTGGCATCGTCACGATGTGTAATTTTCTCCCGTCGCGATGCGAAAGAAACGCTGCCGGCGCCGCTTTAAAAGGGACGACGACGTCGCTCGCTTTGTACGCGGAATATGATACAAAGATGCGTAAAGACGATGCGTTAAAGCGCTCGAGTTGTTAAAGGAGCTGACCGCGAGATTCCACTTAGCCACGGCAAAAGCTCGGAAGTTCGTTTCTCATTATTCGGGTGTAACACATCTTCAACAAGTTTCCGTCCGTTTTGCGCGGCAAAAGAGAGAGCGCAGAGCTGGTAAAGGCTAATATTCTCTCTTCTATCAAGAGCTGCCCCGATTTTTATCTATTTCCCGCACACACTCACGCGTGTACATCGATCTTTCGCCGTTACGAAGCGGCGCAAAAGGTAAATTCCGAAGTACAAGATATTAATCTCGCTGAGTGGAGCAAACGAGAGGCGTGCGTTGTTTTCTATACAGAGAGGAGAGATTTGATATTAAAAAAGTGGATGTGTTTACAGGACGCGCTCTCGATTTTCATAAATTCCTGCGGCGTGTGTGTATATATATATCGAATGTGCAACTCGTAACAAACGCGTCGGTCGGAAGGTACATACACAGGGCACGTTTCAACGTTGCCTCCGTGACGCCTATATTGCTGTCATAAATCTAACAAGGCGGCGTTACATCCCCGCCGCCTATACACTTCCGACCTTCGCGTTCGATAAAATAACCGTCTATGCACTTGCCTCCCTCGTATTATTTACGCCGATTTAATGAACCGCGTCGGCGAAACGTTTTCGCGAAACCGCGTAAAAGATTCGCGAGCGGCTCCGGAAAATCAATTAGCACAGCAGTCTTTGAACCCTTTTCTTTCTGCGAATGCATTCATGAAAAAAAAAAAAAAGGTTTTGCTGCTACAATGCCGGCAAGAAAAATGTTCTGAGCTTATTGAATGTTTTGTTTAATCAACAAAACATTTTGTTTGGCAAAAGAAAAAATTCAACGGACTGTTGAACGAATTGTTTTGCCGGCCTTGTAAGAGCACAATTGTCTTGAAAGACAAACGCGCGAAAAGATGTGCCTGAATAGAGCAAGAAGATTAGTTATTACATCGTTTTGTTAGCAAAACTTCAATAGACTCAACAAAGTTTTCTTGCAAACGCATTTGAAAAAAAAAAAAAAGTTTTTTCTATGGCCAGCAATAAAAATTCAGTCGATTCAACAAATTTTTCTTGCAAATACCCTCACAAAAAAAACAATTTTGCTATTATAAAACAAAAAAACTTTGACAAAACGTTTTATTGGCAAAACAAAAAATTCACAATAGACTTTAGCAAATTTCTTGCAAGTTATCTTCTTGTTACTGCGGCGCAAGTCTTTTTTTTTTCGTGTTGGAAGTTTTTGTCTCTTATGACAATTCTCTCGTATAAAAACGCATACCGCAATGCGAAATTGTGCAATTTGTGTTTGCGAAATTGTGTTTGGAATCTAACGTTAGCGTGCTCCGCACATAGTGACATTCGCGCAATTTAACGGAGCTATATCGCGCGGTTACATCGATTTTCGTAAATCGAGAAATTACTGCGGCACACACGGGGTCTGGATATTAAGAGCGTTATCGGCCGCGAAAACAGACGCATTTCATCACCTTCGATAAATATGTTTGCATTACCATTTAACGACCTTGCGACCTGCGACGTGTAAAGGCAGTAAAGGTTTTTATGATTGGCGATATCGATTATATTCGCCGCACGACCGCAATAAAAACGACGCGCGGCAAACGTCAAAAAATATTGTTTTCGTATCGATTCAATACATATACTGCTTACGTCGAGCGCGTAGTAAACTCGACGCGACATAAGCAGGGAAGAGAAAATAAAATATCCTAAACTAGAATTTTTTTTCTTCCGCTTTTACATCGCAAAAACGAATTTTTTCTCCTCTTTAATTGACGGAACGGTATATCGCGAGACGCATTATATCGTCATATCGCGCGTTTGATGGAAAAACGTCGCGCATATACCGCGATGGAAAACGTTTGCCCGTTTTCCTTCTCTCTCTCATGATTTTCCGTACACACACGAACGAGCGAGCGAGCCATTGAGTTTCGAGAAATAAATCTCAATGTTGCCGAGATTCGTCGTGGACCAGTAGAGTGGAAAATTGGACCGCGTCAACGTGTTTGGTTCGTGACAACATTTCCTTGCTTTTAATATTCAATAAACAAGGAATTTGTAACACGTCGCGAAATATTTTCCGCGCGACGTGAATTGCCGCGTGTCTGATGAATTTTCCCCATAGAATTTCGACTCGGAAATTCCAGCTGACTGGACGTGATTTTCTTTTTGTTTCAGGGCCATGACAGCTGGCAGGGACACGACAGTGACCAGGTGAGTGCTCGATGTTTTGGAAATCTCTCGCGAATGCGTACAATTTGCACCCGATTCCTTTTTCCCTCGCTTCTCTTTCGCCGAGAATAAGAGACACCCACCCTCGCTTCCTTTCACACGTTTCTCTATCGCATTTGAGTCTCTCGGCTTCTTTCGGAAAAGGCATGCTAACTCTGCGAGATTCTTTTGCAATTTGCATGTTGATGTGCTGGTTCCGCGGCGGAAACGCCACGTTTGTTCGTCCGCCGGGTTCTTCGTGTGCTACGCCGAATTTTCCCGGGGCTGCCCCGACAGAATGCAAATTGCATGCTCTCATAACATACACATCCACACACACACTTTACGATCTCTCGGCTTTGATTTCGTTGGATTTTCGCGATTTTGCAATCGCCATGAGTGCGTTTATTACTTTCTAACGCCGAACTACGTTGCATTTTAAGTTGTTTTAACGCATAAAGTTGGAAAAATGCGATATTTATTGTTCTTCTGCGCACATCGCGTTCGGATGCGCATTCGAACTAGTGCGAATTTGGAATTTAATCCCCTTGTCTTAATTAACTTGTTGTAACTGCATGACATAGTCAGTTTATGATGTGGGATCAACGCTCGATCTTCTTCGCTGATCGCGTGGAAGCTGCGGCATCGTGATAAGAAAAACTACATAAAGTCTTTTAGAAAAGATAAAATGTGATTAAATTCTATCTCAGCCGTCTATAACGTTTTGAAAGTTCGTTTAGAACATGCTGTTGGCGCGCAAACGATATCGCTCAGGATGGTGCTAGAAACTCCTTGAAGCGTTCGATATTTATTATCGGTATTCATATATTTTTATTTTAATGCAATGTAATTCAGTGTTTCCGCAACTTTTATACTTTCTACAAAACTTTTACACTTTGCGCGCCAACGAAAAGTTTCGCCGTCTGTCACGCGCGTTGTTCTGCATTAGACTTCGCCGAAAGAGTTAAGAGACAGACTAGTACAAAACGGATATCACGAGTTTCGTTTTATTCAGTCAAACGCGGAAAGAAAGCTTTGTCATTCGATGACCAGCAAAAGGAAAAACTTGCTGGTCACCTAATAGTATATTTAATAATAGTTTTAAGCTTATACTGAACTTGTTGTTTCGACAAGACAAAAAAAATTCAATAGGCTAATCAGCGAGAATTTTTCTCGCTGGCCATATAATAACTAATCGTCTTGCTGCAGTCCAGTAAGAAAATTTATCCTGTGAGATATTAATGTTGATACAAAACTCGAACAATTTCACGGGAACCAAAAAAGTTTCGATATTATATGATCGCGCTTATGATCGCTCGCTTATTGATCCTGGTTATATAACTACCGGGAAGTATAGTTGAATCGATCAAAGTAGCCTTGGCGGAGAAGAGAGGAAGAGCGATTTGCATGACGGTGATGCACGTGATGTATCTGGGTCTCTTATGTCGTCGTTATACGCGGTTATACGACGCACCGTTGTATCATGTCGGTATTAAAGGCGCAGCTGTTTAATGACGTTAGTTCGCGATGAGAGTTCGGCGGCTGCAAGAAAATATGTGCCGGAACAAAAGAGGGGAACAGGGAGAGGGAGAGACAGAGACAGATATACAGAGAGAAAGCGTCACACAGCACGATGATCGATTTTCGATCGCGCTGCTGCGTATACCAGCGACGCAGCTGCTGTTGACGCGCTTCTCTCGCTCCGTTCGCTCTCTCCCGGAGCTTCCCTCCGCGCATAATGCGTACAGACGGATTAATTAATTCCTTATTGCGTGAGCTCCGTACATGACGCGCGATTGCTTGATTAAACGCGATAACAGTCCGTTGTGTGGATTGGGAAACCGAACGCCGCGCGACTCTTCTATTGCGTAATACGCACATTTGTCCCGTGCAGATATTGCGTTTGTTTCAATATTTTATTCTCCGCCGAGCTAACCGGGAAACAAATTGGAAAATATATTCGTTTATAAAAAATATTCTTTTTTTTTTTTCACATCTCACGCTCTTTTGCCCGACGTTTTATATTAACGCTGTTAGAATTTCACGTGCGAATTTTAAACCGCGGCGATAAAGAGAAAGATCGCTGGTACGTTATTGATAAATAGAGCAACCGAGCGAGAGACACGAGAGAGCTCCTGATAATCCAATGTAGCCCGCGAAGCGCTCGAAGAGATATTTGACGTCGGGCGAGACGCGCGCTTAACAATGACGCGCAACGTTGAGTGTGATTTAACGTGACGTCTAATCGGATCTATCTGTGTGCGCCGCCTCTGTTGTGTCTCGTGCTTGTTGGCACGGAGGACACTCGAGACAATTGTCGTAGGTACGTACCGGTGAATCTGCATCTCTCACACGAGCCCTCCGCGGAAATTCTGGAGATTCGAACGAACGATCAAGAGATGCTCGGCACATTTGTCGCGAGAGAACATATGAGTGTCAATTAGGGCTATCGCGCACAAAATGACATGTAGCTGCGTGTGCGTAAGACCATCTCAACAAATATAATGAGAATCAAAGCGATTGTCGGCGAATTTTTTTGTAATAACTTTATTGACAATTGGAGATCCGCCATCGCGTTTCACAATCTTTCCGATAATTATCTTTTCAAGTTGAATATAGAACCAGAATCACAGAGCTTTTACGTGCTTCAACTGTTAATACAGTCGTTGTGAAGTTTGCGACACGATCGCTTTGGCTCTTATTGGCCTTTCCTAGAGTTCGGAAAGGAGGGATGCAGATACTCTGCGGCAAACGCAACGTACGAGGACGGATCTCGATGGGTTCTTCTTGCAGTAGGCACTCCAGCGCGAATCGCGTTGTTTTTCAATGACCTCTTCGAACCTCTCTCGAGGCAGGAGAGAAAGAGAAAGAAAGAGAGAGAGAGAGAGAGAGAAATAAAATTCCGGTATCGGGGGCGTCTGCCTTCTTGTTTCGAATATTCCACAATACGCATCATCCAACCCATCATTCACGCTCCCTCCGCGAGATTCTATTCTCTTTCCGGAGAAAGGGGCGCACAAAGCGCATCGCCCACGTCCTTTGTTGTCGTGCATCGACTTTATCTCTCGCCACCACCGGATTCCCCGGTGCTTGCTCTCTTCTTCCTTTTAACCCTACATCTACTCGCCTCGCCTCGCTTTTGTGGAGAACGAGGTCTCTCTCAAAGAGACCGGCTCTTTTCTTCCGAATTGTTCTTTGTTTTTCCGCGCGCCAAACCCCCTTTTTCCTCTTCCCCCCTTCGGGCTTTCTTGAGAACTACCGCGCTGGCGAACTTCAAAGCTTCGCAAGTCGGAAAATCGCGCTGCCACGGTGACAATTTGACGGTGGAAACGGCGTTTCGGGCTTTATTTTGTTTACGCAAATGTGAGACGCAACCCGCGCCACAACTTTCAATCGGAATCTTTTGTGTAAAATTTTGTTGCGACAGCTTGGCTTCGACTGGGAAACTGTTTTTGTTTTCTCTCTCTCTCACTTTCTCATGTTTCCGCGTTGGGGTTGCATGTACGTCTTTGTATTTACCTACTTGGACTTGATATGGCGGGTTCTTTCTCTCCTATCTCTCTTGCTTTGTTCTCGCGTCTTCTCTCTTCATTATTCCGCGTTTTCCACGACAAACGTTCGCATTAGAAACACAAAAGGACGGAGTTTTCGTCGTAATTTCTAAAAGTTTCTGTTTTGGTTCTTGTTTATTTTCTTAATTAGGACTACGAGGAATTGTTGCGGGATGACCGGGACCAGACGGAGCGCACAAATCTTTACAAAAAGCAAAAGAGAATGGGACCATATGCGCCATAATTGATAAGTAATAATAAATAATAAAAAAAAAAAAATGACAAAAAGCAGTATTTCTACAGTTAAATCTTAGTAAACTGAAACTCTGCAAATATGTTAATTGCTTTGGATATATTAATATATTTTATATCAAATCGACATCTCTATATAATGATGTTAAAAATGGTGCTAAGTTAAAGATAGATTTATATAAATTGTTAGTTTACTTTAGGATTTAACTACTATTAATTGTTTGGCAAACAAATATGGAAATATACAATTATTCATTAACATACATTAATTAGGACAAAAAAAAAATACAAAATACTTGTCCTAATATGTCCCACTTTCCCGTTTTTTTTACTTTTTTCCTTATTCATTCCACTCGTTTCAAATTACACTTTAAAATCGCGTTCTTCTGTTCTTTTGATCAAAATAAATTGACATACTTCGCTGTCGTTGCGCTCTTAACAGCCGATCTTAATAACCGGTCTAATCTAAATAGTCTCTAATTGTGCAAGATGCACTAATTACGCGGCCACACAGTCGTGACAATGTAACAGACAAAAGCACCTATCGTTGTACTTAGAGGATCGTTGAGTTTTGCAATATCTAATAAAGTTTACTCAAGTATTATGCGTTGCGATTTGAAACAGCATCTTCTCGAGTTGCATTCGTTCAATTGCATTACATTAATTCTTCGTAACCAGTGCGTTTCCAATCAATTCGACTGGAAATGCACTCGACACAGCGTTACTTTCCGATCTTTACCGCTCGTTAAATCGATCGTTGTACTTATTTAATCGATCGAGCGCGCACGAACTAATTGCGGATTGTCGATTGCAGGCATCATCTATATGTATATATAGCTTCAGTTATTTTTTTCACCTTTGTGAAAAAAACAATGCACATCATATTTAAAAAAATAATTAAATAAATATGAACACGTGTGGGATGGAATCTGTAAATTTTTTTGTAAACATTTTGCCAAACAATATTTTTTTGCGTTGCTAACTTTCGGATTAAACGAAAAAAAATAAAACATTTCAATGCAAAATATCAAGTGTGCAAAGCGTTTCGATTAAAAATCCACAAATTACAAATAAACGCTAGCCAATATTCTCGCGCCGTTCTTGATCGCCGGTTATTGCTGCCGCTTCGACGGATATGTATATTATTTTAACATCGCTATTGAAAATATTTTCAATATATGACGCGCGTTTTATCGTGGTTTTTTTTACGACCGATAAAAAAAAAGAGATATAGAGAGAGAAGCGCGCGTTCTAAAGCGTTCTAAAATTCGCGCGCGAGATTTTCGTGGCAATTTCGCGCAGCTGCGATACGAAATTCGGTCAGAGGTCATCTCGCCGGACACAACCCTTTCACCTTAATTGGCCGACTACAACGCACGGGCCTGTCCTCAATTTCACGTCATCCGGCTGTATAACACGGTCCGGGCTTTCGCTCCTGAATTTCCTCGTGACTGGCGAAATTTCCGCGAAGACCGGGTCCTCAAAGGACCGCCCAAATGATCTTTCCGCTACTCGTTCCATTGCATCATCGGAGTGCGATGCACTCAACGATGCACCGACGATGCAAGTTCCGCATGCCGGCGCGCAAATTTCGATTCCAAATTTAAATGCCTCCGTGTTGTCTCTCAGCTGTGCTAAGCGTTAACGCGTACATGTGCGCAATTCAAAACCACGAAAAAATAATCAAACGATACGATACGCGTTCGTTAAAATCGAATAAAATTCGGGACAAAGAAACGACGTGTGAATTATCGGCCGGAGCTCGTTTGCAATTAACTAAATTTTAAATCATTCATCTCGTGCATAATAAAAGTAATTAATGTCGAACGTGTTTGCGCGCACATTTCCACTTACAAAGTAAAAACGATAATATAATATACAATGTACATGACGTGGTACGTGGAAAATCGGCAACGAGATGCGGCGTGCAATTGCGCAACTTGCGCTTGTGTGTGTGTTCTCACAATGCGCATAAGAAAATAGGACTCTGTATATATCTTGTCTGACACAAGAAAGGAATTTCAGCGTCGCGGGAATTCGTGCATTGAGTTTAACGTGCAAAAAGTCGCGATTCCCATCGAGAGAGGCGCGCATTCGCGCCCGATGAAACCCAAAGCGTGAAACGTCCTGTCGTTCGGTCGGTCACTCTCTCACGATTCGACCTCGCACGAACCTGAAGTCACGGTCTATGTTTTCAGCGTGGTTCATAACTCTTTCGATTCCCCTTTCCGCGTGTTACACACGAAGAGCTAGGAATTGTTCAGGAACGAAATTACACGTGACTGTGAGATCTTTTTTATACGCGGAATTTATTGATTTGCGAGAACGCGACTTTAAACACACGACTTTACACTCTTCGTTCTTTCTGCGTTGAGTACGCACTTGAAGAAATTGCATTGAACATATCCCAAGTAATGTGAACAACTCTCAAACCTTTTTTTATTACCGCGTGTTCTTTTTAACATATTTGTTTCGGACAATTGCCATTTAAAACTAAAGTTTAAGTTCTATTTTTTTCAGAGACTTGTCATTTTCAGAAAGTTGAAAGTATTATTGATATTATTGTTTTAAACAATAATAAATTTAGCTAAAGTTAATAGAAAGACATTAGATACGTATAGTATGCAATTTGCGTGAACTATGCACCGGTAAAAATTGCGAGAAAGAGCACGTGGGGCGCCGAAACGAGTGGCGACGGTTCTGTTCCGCGGTCGTGTGAACTCGTGCGATTCCGCCGGGATTCGGTTCTCTCGTGCACGCAGCGCGAGCATCACGCCGGTGTTCGGTCGACCAATGACGTCAGCAACGAAGAGGCCCGTCGAGCGGCTAACTTCGAGTACGTACGCGATCAAGGAACGAACACTTTCCGTCTTACGCGGCGTTTTTCCCGCTCTCCGAAAATCGTGCCGAAAAGTTAGTCGCGTCGTTTGTCAATCGGAAGTGCAGGTGCGCGAGTGTGGGCGCTCGATGATAACGTGATCGCTCGTATTCAACCGCCGTAACTCTGTCACCGCAGTAACGAAGGTGTCGCGACCGAAAGAGGACAAGAGAGGGAGAAAGCGAGCAGGAGAGCGTCCGACCTAACCTCCTCCGACCGGCAGTGATCTTCTCGTACTCTCCCACGATACGGTACGTTTCTCAATTGGGTTGATCTTTCGGCGATTTTGCCAGCGTCCACCGGTACGCGCGATTTCGGAGCATAGTTCGGAATTTCGTGGACGCGCGCGCGTGCGGAGAGAAAACGAGAGGGAGAGACAGAGACAGTATCGTACACACGCACACAGCGAGTGAAGGTGACGGAGGACGCGCGCCGAGATCTGTTTACGCGCTTTGCTCTGATCCAAACGGAGATAATTTTCGTTCGCGTTTTTACGCAAACGTCAACGTCGTCGCGCGAATCGTACGAGAGCCGGGACGAGGGTGCAACCTGTTTACAGTGCGCTCGCGTGTACGTACGTTCCCGCAGAAATCCGTGTGTGTTACCTCGTGTGTTAAGTGTATGTGTGTGCGCCGGTGCAAGTGTGCGTGTGACGCCGTGGAATGCGAGGCTCGCATGTGCAGCAGGTCCGGCTCGGATGTTCGGTGATGATGGGCGCCTCGTCTGTCGTCCATACACTTAGTTGCTGAGATCTTCCGACAATAATCTCGCATACTTTGCATACTTCGTTGCGCTACGCGATTTTTGATAAGAGAAAAGGTAAAAATCACAGTTTACAGTCAGTAGATTACTTAAAAGTGTTTCAACATTTTTTTTATTAATTTTTTTTAGTTTATTTGCGCAATTGTGTTCAGAAAGTTATGCTTTATTTTCTCCCTTTTCGAAGTAAAACATTTCTCTCCCGTCTGTGAAACATTTTTCTCGTTAACATTTTCTTAAAACAAAAAAAAAATGATTGTTCTTTCGGGGAAAGACAGGGGAGAGGAATGCTGAAGTTGCATTACTGCTTCTAACTTGAATACTCCTCGTTATTTTATTTATTCCGCGGCTTCTCAAATTACTCCGATATCGCTTCGTCATCGGTTTATTCGAAGTATAAATTATTATCTGCTCGAATATATCTAATCAAACGACCTTTCGTAATTTCCTTTAAATCTTTTGTTTCCGAAATCTTTGTGTTCCTCGACCGAAAAACATGTGACAATAAAATATTGTGAAATAGGAATTCAAAATTTTTTCGTTCTAAACGTGTCTGTCATAAAACAATGTTTGCTTATAGATTAGAAAACGTGATTTTAATAGCCTTTTAATGACCGTGAAAAAACAGTTACTGAATTTTCTTTCGATCGCGTAAATTATAAATGTTATTTCCCGGAAAATATAACCTCGAGATTGTTGTTGCAAAAACACGCGACGTGCTTATATTATCATGTGCAACGATCTGATATAATTTTGCATCGCAAACACCTCGCAAAGTCGCCTGTATGTCGTGGGAAACACGTCGCGCGGTGCATACGCGCGCGCGTGGGACGTCCACGTGGAAATGGAAACCGTTGCAACGACGTGGGGTTTTCCTGTGCGCGCGACGGCCTGCGATACTCGACGGGAGTACGTTTCTCGTGAAGTTGAAGCGAGACGGATAGACAACCTGTTTACGATAACCAGCGCGCGCGCACGAGTGGCTGTCATATACGCGGTGTCTCGAAACTGCTGAAAAAAAAACTATTTTTCTCGGAGGAAAAACGCGTTGTGGAAAACACGCGATGTTCGATTTACGCGCGGGACTTTGTCATATAATTGCAAGAAATTTGCATTATCTTTCTCGAGATCAATAAATATCGGAAAATGTGTCAGACACGTTAAAGGACGAATATTAAACTGCGTTAGACATTTCTGTTTACTTCTTTTATTATGACTCTGTAAATAGTCTCGTTATTGTTTTACGTAGTTGCTGATTTCTGTTACTGCGTACATAGTCTGCTTATTTGTGACTGTGGCAAAAATACACAAAAGCGCGGCAATGAAACCGCGTTGCGTAATTCGCGATTATACATTGCTCGATAGAATCCAGTAGTGATCTAACAGTTTATCTACTGATAAGCGTAGTTACTTTTTTACAACTCGTCGACTCATTGTTACTATCGCGTGGACTCATTTTTTCCCGTCGGGAAACGCATCGATGACTGCACTCGCGGGCGTGTGCTTTCACTGATCGATCGGGTGTTGCAGCTCACCTGGTCGAATCGGGGGAGAGCACATTTTCTCCAACGAGACGTCCACGATAACCTTTACTCGTGCGCTTTGCAAAAAAATCAACCACCTCTCATTTCCATTCTAAGACCTTTCCTATACACGCGAGCTTCGCCAAGGCAATTCGTTTTCCATCTGCATTTAGATCGCACCTAATAATTACAAAGCAGACAGGAAAAAGATAGATCGGAGTAAAAAATTTTGCCGTGGAGATTTAAATTAAAGACTTCGGATTTATTAATTTTTTAACTTTTATTTGTCAAGTTTTTAACCGCGTGAACGAGTGCAAAGTATTTCTAAGTTTAATGAACATAAGAGAACAAATTTGTCTTTTGCGAATTTTATCATCTAGTAATTAAGCGTAAACGTACGACAGATAATTTTCTCGCTCACGAGTTTTTGAGATAAAAACGCGAAACAAAACGATTCCAATTCCTCCATATTCGGGTTAATTTGCCAAAGCAGAACAATCGCTCGTCCCTGAGATTTATCAATTGGGTCAGCTCGCGCTACTCACGGCACACACGCAGGTGTGTAGGGCATATTTTTTCGCTTATCGCGAGAGAGAACGGTACTAAATATTCCGTATAAAGAATTTTATCATCGCTCGTTATTTACCGTGTTGTTGTTAGCTTTCTCGTTCATCACGCGCAATCGGATAATGTTTATCATCCACGTATCTGAAGAATCTGAAAATCTAGAGAATTGTAGGAAAACGCAAAAATTTATCGATACAAGTACTTGATCAAACATGGAAACGTTCGAGCACGGCAGATGTGTCCTCGTATTGCAGTCATTAAAAGAAAGATGGGTAAAAAACGAGCCGCTTTTGACTCCCGGAGCAGCTAGTGAAAATATGTTTGTTTTTGTACGATATGTTTTGAACTGTAAAACCTACTTTTGAATCTAATTCTGATTTTTAAAACTTTTTAATTTGTCGGGAAAATGCGCAAGGCTATTAAAGAAGCTAATTGTGAGAATGATATGTTACTGAAAGCGTAAAACGTGAGATGATCATAGTAAAAAAAAATAAACAATATATTGAGTGAAAATCGAGCGATATGTGAACAACACAAATTAATAAATGAAAAAGACCTTTGATCCATTAATAATTTGATTTTACTTTTTTGTTTTCAAGCGGAACATAGAGAACTATTAGAGATGAGTATTTTCATGTTTTAGTAGCAGGAAAATGCAAATTAATACGCTCGTAAAGCTCAACAATAATAATTTACGGTACTAGATATATTTAGTAGCTTCATACATGTCGATTCTAATATTTTCCCGACAAATTAAAACATTTTCAAGATCAGATTTAGCAGCTTGAAAATCACGAAAAAAAAAAACCGAACACAATCTTGGTTTGCCACTTCAGAAGCCAAAATCGGTCCATCCTTCTTGAATATTTCTCGTAAATCTTATACCTGAAAGTAATTAAAGATGCAAACGTGAAAAAGATAAAAAGAATTTTCTATTAGCGTCGTCACACTCTCTTTTTCGTCGTTTGACCCCCGCAATATACGACACAGAGACCGACCTGCGGAATGACATTTGACGGGACTCGGTACCTGAAACACGAGTAGACATCAGATAGTATCGCGTGTACCGTTTCACCGTGCGCAAGACCGTTTCGAATAGTGCGTCGGGCTCGTGCGAAGGGCTCTCGAATTTTCAAGAGACGGTGGTAATTTAATGAAAGTTCGAAACTCGAATAAATCTGGTGACGTTAAGAAGCTTATAAATAAATTAATAAAAATTGGAGGAATATCATTTTGTGTGAGTTTGCGTTTAATTCATTTACAAACTCGATGAATGCAACTTCAGCGAACCTGAAACCATTCACCTTTCGTCGCCGTAAATCTCTACTAACAAGTTCAGTCTCTGAATCGATGAGATTTACACAGAATCGTATAAATTGCAGGAAATAAAATATAAATTCCGCGTGTGAAACCGCACACGAGCATTTGCGATACCACATTATTCATAAACGTCGGTTGTTTGCGTTGTATCTCGCGTGTGCGCGATTTTATTTTAAAATTTTTTTTTCGTGAGAAGAACAAAAAAATACACAAAATGTGCCTCGATGCGATTTAAAGCGGCGAGATTGTTAATTGGATCAATATAGAGCGTCGCAGTCCGCGGAACACCGCGATACATCAGACAAGGCAGGATGACCACCAGAAGGAAGAAGAAGTCTCAGGACGGGTTTCTGAAGAAGGTCTCGAGCCTGTTCAATCTCGACACGGTGAGTCATTCTCGACTTTCACGATCAACTTCTCGCTTCGATCTTAATCTGCCGTACGCGTTCCGGCAATCGAGCCGCGCATGAGCGGCTCTTCTTCGGAACGGATTTCTAAATTTTGCGGCCTTGTATCCGCTGCTCTCTCACGTGCTTCGACTTGCGAACATGTTCCTTCGACAGAGCGTTCGTTCAAGGCCCGAGTTACGCACGTAAGCAGATGTTGCGTAAAACGTTAATCCGTATAGTACTCTCCGCAGCGTAACCGTTGCGTAATCGTCTCTTTCTCGCTGAAAAAAAAAAAAATTTTTTTTTCAAGTTGTCGAGCATGTACATGCTCGACGATAAAACTTGCAGCTGTATATTATCGATACGAGAAGCGTATTAGCACAAATTAGCCGTAATATTGACATTCATTATACCATCGCGCGGTTCGTAATAACGCGAGCATAATATTTATGCCTGTGCACAACCTTTGAAGCTTGTGTATATCAATTTAAGTAGACTTCTCTTGGCAAGAGTTTTATACGAAGTTACATAAAATGCCCTCCACCGCGTCTGAAACAGCCAGCCTGTATCTTTTTTTTTTTTTTTTATTTACTCTACGAATGTTAACGGTAAATAGAAAAAGTTCTTTGTTCTATTTTTCTTTTTTGCGACGGTTAACGAGTGGAAAAAAAAATCGAGTCGTTTATTACATTTCTCCCCGGTGAGGCGGCGGCGCGCCCTTTGACGCGAAGCGAAACGTCGCGCAGAAAAGCTTTGTGGACGGAGCGGAAAAGCTTGGAAAGTAGCGGCGCGTTAAAAGGAAAAACAGATTGCAAAAACAGCTGGGAAAGAGAAAGGGAAGGAAAACGTCGTCGCGACGAAGTTGGAAGAGCCTCGCGCGAGAGAGAGAAAACGAGGGGAAAATCGCGAGATCATTTTTCTCGCCGGTTTCGCGAACGGCTTCGATGCGATAAGAGTGCGTCGAATAGGTACGCGCGCAAAGGGCGCAATCGAAAGAAAGAAAAACGAAGAGACGGGCGGAAATAAAAGAGAGAAACCGCACAACACAAACGAGATCGTGTGGAAACATCTGTCGATTTTTCTGCGCCGTCAAGGCGCAGCCTCGATAAGGCGAGATAAACGCGAAAAATTATCCCTCTCGTCTGTGTGTGTGTGTGTTTCGCACAAGAGTTCAGATATCTTAAATAAAGTATCAAATTTAAACGAACATCGACAGCTCCGGTCGTTAATTTTCTTCTCTGCGTGCACGCGATTCCTCGTCTTCCGCGCTTTTACGCGCGAGGCGCCGAAGCGGTTCTGTTATTCTTCGGAAATTCGCGCGGGCGCGTTAAACCGGCTTTATCAAGCGCCCGTGTAGTTTACATTAGCGCCCGATCCCCGACACGGACCAAGCCGCTTTGAGAATCCTAAGTCGATCCTAAGTCAACGCGAACTCGACCGAGAGAGAGTCTAGCGGCAAACCCGCCGCCTTCGTCGTTGGCTAATAAACGCTCGGCGGTGCTCGTTGCGCTTCGAGACACACGGGGCGGCGTGTTCGTAAGCTGATATATTCACGCGCGCACACATCGTAGCTGTTTGCACGGAATGACTCGTCCGTATATATGTTCTCACGTGACAGTTCGATATTTCTTTTTTTTTTTATTACACGACGATTGCGCGCGTCGACGTGTCAGCAGGTTAAACGATGAATTACGACGAAATGACGAGTGTATTCGAGCGAGCAAATCAATGAGTCAATGCCGATAGCGAGATATTTACGAGCGACGACGACTCTCGCGGTACCGCTTTTGGCCATTTTATTCTCGTGCTGCTTTTATTGTGATGTTTAACGATTAATATAAAATTAAATAATTATCACGTAGTATTGAGGCAGATGCGAGTGAAACAGACGTAATTTTTCTCTCGGCAATTTCATCTTCAAATACGTTCCGTATTATTATCTTTCGTTAATTTTACGTGGAATAAATTTTTTACGCGTTATCGCGTGTATGCATCTTGTGTGTCATATTCAACGATAGCGTGGTTCGAAGGTCAGTTCTACGGTCCAGTTAACGCATCCTTGACGTGTTCGTTCAAGTACACGTTATGACACGTAACGGGGCGGTTGACGAACAAATTGCAATCGACCCAAAGTGGGATCCTCATCGCGTTATTTCCAGCTCGGTCCTCTCTCGCTTACGTAAACCTCCGCGGAAGGTAATGCGCTCGCGAGCGAGTGCGAACACGGACGCGCGCGCGTGTTTATTGCAATTGGATATAGTGGAAGCGCCTGACGTATCGCAGAAATCGACAGAGAACACGGGGAGAACTCGTGCGTGTGTGCAGCCTTGTCGCGCGCACGCGAGGCTGAACGCGCCGCGTGTTACTACACGTACTTAAAGCGCACCGTAATACACCCGCTTCCGAGTTTATTCACTCGTAACCTTCGCGATGCCTTCGAAACACTTTGCGTTAATGTTTTTACACTGTAATTTTTTTTAACACTTTGCGGAAGTCTTACCTTACGACGAGATATCTCGTCCGCAGTGTGTTAAGAGGATCATATTGACGGGAAACCGCAATTAGGATTACCTCTCGGAGGGTTTAAACAACTTGCGTCTGTTTCAAAGCAGCACGATAATTAAATATTAATTATTATTAAATATTTGGTTGTGATATTGTTTATTTACACCGGAGTAATGAGGAATTTTGTTACGTGGGATGTGTTTTAAATTCGTGCTCTCACGAGAAGAGAGAGATTTTAATCAGCACTTAATTGGAAATTTAATTGAATGTAATTGAAAAGTTAATTGAAAGGCAAACGCTTGTTCCCTGTACGAAACAGCCGCAGACGTTACTCGTACGTGTAATTGCGAGGAGTTTGATGGGAGGAGTTCGCTCCTTTTTCTCTTAGCGCGTAAAGTCGCAAAATTTGATTCGAACCTGTGATGAACACGTCGCGATGCTTTTATATCGACTGTGCGCAATTGATCGTCGCGATATTGTCGTCGGAACAGACGTTAGTCGAACAGCTTTCTTCGGTGTGAGAACCGAGGAGGAAGTTACTCGACAAACCTCTCAGTGCGCTACACGCTCAATGTTAAGCCGCATAACTTGTGCGCGCACCCCCTCCCCCCGTTCCTCCTCTTCCCTTAGACATCCCCGCACACAGTCTGGGTAGTACCCGGACCGAACGCCATTGAATGGAGTGTTTCACGGTAGGCTGCCTGCGCCATACATTTCGTGCCAGACACGAGACGGTTCTCCCTCCGTCCCCCTTTCCCTCCCATCGTTCACGTCCCTCACGACGCCGCAAAATGCACTCGGGATCTTTATCTTTGATCGTCGAGAATTTCTCGGGGAACCCGCGAGAGAAATCCACCTCTATACACTTTGATCACTTGTGTTTCATTTTTTTCCCCTCTCCTCTTTTCCTCTCCCCGTTCGCGACGACGCATTTAAACCCGTGGTAGATGCGTATACGCCGAAGATCGAGGTCTCAAAAGAGAAGTTGCGCCTGTGTTCCGCTTTGAAATTCAGTCAGTAATCCGCTCCGTGTGGCACGATATTTCAGAAAATCTTAATACGAGATGCGTGTGTTTTGCATATTTATGCATTCACTTTCCCAGACTCATTCTACTATCGCGTTAGTTTCGAATTTTTAAGTTTAGAAATCTCAAAGTGTGTATCACGGAAAAAAAAAGTTTTGCTATTAGACGGCCAACAAGAAAACTTTGCCGAGTCTACTGAATTTTTTGTTTCATCAAGAACACGTTGGTTTGTTGGCGAAAATTCAATAGACTTTGCAAATTGTTTTGCCGACCATAAACTCAGGTGTCTCTGATGATATTCCGGCGAAAATTTTGTTTCGTTACATTAAATGAATTACAATTTGTAAAAAAGGAAAACTATTTAGAAACGCTCGTATTGTGTGTCGCATTGAGAATTGCGACGCAAATGAAATAATAAACAGGATAATGATTTTTTTTTATACCGTCAGCGGAGGGGAAAAAAAAAAGGAAATCGCGAACGTGTGGCGCGCAGAGCGTTATGCTCATGGCCATTTCTGTGAATCATATTGGGCATGCGGGGTCTCATTGTTGGCCGCGACGACGCTACATGATCAAGCCGGGAGCTTTAAGTCCGTAATAATGGCGCGGATAAAAGGGGGTCCGGTCGCGCTAAGCCGCCGCAATTGTCGGTGCTTTCGTTCGACATCGAAAACCCGGCGTCTGCCATCTCGCACCTACCCGGTCCATTCCCGGTCTTAACGCGGCGTAATCTACCCCCGGCCACGGTCAGGAGCCACCGGAGATATGAACCCATTGCCCGAAAAAAATAGCTCAGCAAAAATCTCGGCTCTCCCGGGAGGACGTTAGACGGATTTTTGCAGACGGGCTCTGCGGCGTGGCCCATTGTTTCTTCCCGGAAGAGAAATGACTTCCTCTCGGAGCCACGCGATCTCGGCCAAAGAGTTCTCTAAAGTGGCTTAGCATTGAGAAATTTGTATTTATTATTTCACGTCGTTTTACGCACAAAGAAATAATTTGTTGCTAAAATATAGAACAAATTTAATAATTAGACCTTTTACTGTATATTTTTACATGTTATTATATTATATATAAGTATATTATATTTATCTAAAGTCTGAACACGAAAAAAAAAAGGTTTTGCTATTATATGGCCAACAAAAAAGATTTGTTGAACCTACTGACGTTTTCGATTCATCAACAAAACGACGTTTTGTCGACAAAACAAAACTTCAATAGATCTTGCAAATGTTTCTTCCTGGCCATACAGTAACTCATCTTCTTGCCATTCCGGCAAATCTTTTTTTTTTCCCGAGAAGATTTAACGATCTGGAACACGAAGGTCATTAACCGCAACAGTCACAACAAGTCTGTTACAAGATGATCGTCGTTGTGTGTGTAATACTGAAACACGAGATTCGATGTCCTCGCCGCTGGTGGTCACATATTAGCAGTCAGCTAAAGCAAGTTGTGGAAGTTGTGTTGCAAGTTGTCGATGCTACGGGGAAGGCTGTGACACAACTATCCGCTGCAGGAACCGAAACATCTTGCGCGGCGGATAGCTTGAAGACGGTCCCGCTGCTCGACATGCCTTCAGTTTCCGAACTTCTGTATCTCGTGTATCGCACGGAACGTTATTTGCGCGCAAAAATAACGTATTTTCGAAAGTGTGTCCGGCTGACTTGACGTTCAGACAACAAGCGAGCGAGCGAGTTGTTTTGCTTCTCGAAGATTTTCGCGTGGCGCGTGGCGCTTGTTGTTAAAAAAAAGAAAATAACATTAATTCGGAGAGAACCGGAGCGCCAAAGCTCTCGCGGACAGGTCATAAACAGCCGAGGCAAATCCGTACGAATGGATAGGGGTACGTGGCCGTGGCAGGCATTTTCCTTAAATTGAACCGCGCTGAGAAATGGCGAGTGTCCCGCGGCCAAACGGCGAAGGGCGAAGGGTTTGCTGCGACTCGGACGGCGGACGGGAACGAAGGGAGAGAACACCCCGAAGCGAGGGCGCGCTCGACAGCGGACAAATGGACGACCGTTCGTATCCGCTGGCGTATTTCACCGGCGACGTATTCCGCTGACCGGATCCCGGATTCTCTCGCCTCCCGAAAGCCAATAGTCCGAGAGTTTTCTCCGTCCCCTCCTTTCCCTCCCCGTCTCTCTGCGTGTCATCCTTTAGCATTTATTGTTTCGGAGGTATGCAAATTCGTCCCGAAATCGTCACACCGACGACGTTACGTTCTGTCGCGCGCACGAGAATCCGTTTTTCGTACACACGTTTTGTGCCACCTTAAGCTCTTTCGACATCGGCCCGGACATTTGCATATGACGGTCGTCCAGATACAAAGAAAACGATACCGCGTTCTAGAAACGAATGACGTAATCGCGCGTATTGTGTTTGACACAGATACATAACTAACTATTCTTCCAAAAGAAAGACGTCTGGCGTCGAGCTCGCGTGTGCGCGCGGTCGAATAAGTCATAAATTTTTATCACTTGGCATTGTTGTTATCTTTTTTATATGCATACGTGCGGGAGACAGAGTTCGTTCGCGCTAACAAAACAAAAAGTCGCTCTGGGGAGAAGAATTTTGCGAAGAGAAACTTTGCGAAAAATTAAGGTGAGACCGTTTGAAAAGATATCGCGCGTCATTTTTCAAGAGATAATACGATGTCGTCCCTGACAAATGAGATGTAAAAGAACATAAAAAAACAATACGTTTAAAAAGCGCGATGCAATTTCTGATTCACGAAGTGGCGGAACAGAGACGTAATGGAATGCGAATGGGGCGACATTTCCTTTGACAGTGAACTAGTTTCACCCTCGACATGAATTGGCCCCGCGGAGATTACCGTCATCCCTTACCGGAATAGACCCCAAACTTCACGCTCGACGATCCTCGCGGAGGACGTAGACAGTAATTTCGAAGTTAGACCTTCGTCCCCAGGACAAAACATGATGGAATTTGTGAGTAAAGAACAGTCGGTCTTGAAAATAATTGCTGAAAAACTTTATTTTCATCGCAACGTAATGTTATGGCAAAATTAAGAAATTTAATTGCGCTCTTTAATTAATTTTCCGAGATTCTGAAATTTGTTTGCAAGAGTCTCGCATGATCGGGAACACGTAACTTCGCGATTCCGCTTAGGGACTGCAGGTTTATGGGAGTAGTAATTGAATTCCACCGACGATTCATTGCCACCCTTGACCCGTGCCCGTCTGTATAATCTTCAGAGGGTTGTGCTACTAATGCGTACAAATGTATCCCCCGAGTCGCATAAAGTGATGGCTCACAATGATTCTTAATTTTTGTCGCTCCGCAAAATTCCGAAGAAAGACACGGCGTAGAATTTTTTTTCATGCGAAATTAATTTATGACCCTGATGTGCGATCCAACATCTTTTATTAAAAATCACAAAAATTACGTCGAATGTTACTTGATAAAAATTATTTTCCATCAGTAATGATGGTTTTCAATTTATTTTATTATTTTTTACGTCGCGTATTTCGTATAAATATTTTATTCGTACGTGAAAACGTCTTCGCGTACGATACTGTCGCGCTATAACGATATTTCGTGATGTAACGATAACTTTATCTCTATTTTATTTTATCGTAGAGAGACGATAAGTGTTATCTTTACGGATTCATTCTTAACTAGTAATTCATACGCTTTGATAAAATTAATATCTATATCGTTTACGTTTGTATTTTTTTTTTTAATTGTCAAATTGCATTAATCACGAATTTTGATTGCACAAGTGTGTGTTTTTGCACAATCCGAAAAATATAACTTGTCAAATGTAGTACTATTGAAATTACGTTTATTAGTGGCTTAATCAAGCAGGAAAAATGGAGAATCCTCTTATTCCTCTTATTCTCCGTTGTTCAGTGCTCGTATATACCACGGCGCGAGCCGTGTCTCTTGATAGATAATCTCATTAACGCTGAAGAAACGGAACAGTTACACCGACGAAATTTGCGAGAAAATTCTGCGATGTCGCGCGCGGATTCAGTTAATTATACCGCGACGCGAGAACGTCGCGCTTTTTTTCTTTTTTTCTTTTTTTTTGTCCATCGTTTTTTCTGTATTTCACGTTTCATCTGCTACTCCGAATTTTGAAACTCGACTCGTCTATTCTTCTGGTAAGCCTGGTCGTTTGAAAGGGACGACGACTATATTCGTCTCGTCGTTCTCATCCGTCGAGCAATTAAATTTCCGAGCCGCGTGACTGATCTGCTTGGGAAAAAGTTCTCCCTTTGATCATCTGTTGACGTCGTAATCCATCATGAGACGTCGTGGTCTTGTCCCCTTCGAGAACCACGCGGGACATAATTCGAGCGGATTTCTCCGACTAATTAACGACATTTATTTTCGCTTTGTTTTGCGCGCGACATTTTTTGTTTCTGTTTCAAATTTAATTCGCGTATTTGCTTCTGTGTGTCCGCGGACGCGCTCACACAGCTGGAAGACTTAAAAGCCAGAATTTCTCAAAAGTCCGGGATTTACCTACGTGAAGCCCTTTCTCGGACAGAGGGTGAATTATCGCGTATATCTCACTCCACCTCGGGGTCTTATTTCTTTGCCTCTTAGCCCTCTTTTAGGTCACGTGGCGCGAAACTCGCGCGGCAGTCGGTGGAAATTTATTTCTTTATACCGGGGCGCGCATCTTGTAGCGCTCTTCTTCTTTTGGAAGTTAATAAACTCCTTAATCTTTCCACGTCTGGGAAAACTTCCGCTCGGCAAGACTCGTCGTCGGCAAGTTTGCGCGCGCTTCAACGTCGCGCGAACTTTCGCCGTGTGTCTCGCGCATTTTCTGTCTTGTAAACGAAAGTTAAAAATTTGCTCCGACAACAGCAAAGATTAGGTTAGGTTACTTTCAATTTATTCTGTTTACTTCTTGGGTTTTTGTTCGCGCGCGAATCGACTCGCCTCGTCGGCAACGCGCGTGGCGCGGACAACCCCTGGGCATGTCTCATCCGAACGACGAATATATGAATAATTTTCGTCCCGGCTCGCCGTTCTTTTCTGGAAATCGATATTCCATAAATGTGTAAATGTGTAACCGAATCCCCGATTCTCTTTGCCTAAGCGGAGGACGTGGCGACAGGTGCGTGCGCCTTAAACCCTATTAACGGTATCGTCGTACGCGCGCTACTCTATCTGTAACGACATCCCCGAGAGAATCTTCGAGCTGACAATTTGACCGACGGCCATACGAGATGTTTCCGTTACAACGTGGTGATTTTTCGGAAACAGATCTTGGTCGGAAAAGTTCGAGCGTGACAAATTTTGCTCTATTCAGGTGTCAAAAACAAAAATGGGCCGTGGAATTTAAACAATGTTTTGGCGCGGAAATGTTGTACGTTGATTTAAAAAACAAAAAAATAGAAAGAAATGAAATGTTGCGATATATTAAACAAGAGTTTTCCCGCATTCGTATGTATGCGGGCTAACTCGCGGAAGGACAGATTTATGGGCAATATCCTTCGCTCACGGAAAATTCGGGGCGATAAACGGGGGCGCGAATGTTTTTCGAAGGGGGGAACGTGCGCCGGGAAGATATCGCGATCGATATCGTGTGTATGCGCTACCGGAAATCACGGCGTAATACGTCCACGGGCATTTCCGCCGATCGATGCGTTCTGCGGGGTCCCTCTTGTCACTTTGTGCGCGCTTGTTACCCCTGCGCGCATACATATCGATTCTCTTCACCGCGTGTATAGCAAAAATTCAATCTCCCGCGTGTTCGTGGAAAAAGACCCCGATGCTTCAGAGTCCCGGAACATGATAGCGTCGTTGTGTATAAAACAAACATGAAGAAATGTCGGGGAGAGAGGAAAACCCGAACGTTCCTCTTTTATCGTTCCGTGTGAATAAAAAAGAGATCGCGATGCACTTTGTTTTTCGAAATGCCTCCGCTTCTTTTCTCTCTGAAGTAGAATCAGTGCATTGCATTGAAAATCAAAGTGGATGTATTTCACTAATTCAATCAGTTGGAACATTTTTACCGTTCGAATTTACATATTTACTGGGTCAATCACTATTTCTAAAATAATTTATAATGTGAAAAAAATTATTTATAGGAATCACTTCGACAGAACTCGATTTTTCGAAAGAATCGGTGATAGATTGTCACCGATTCTCAGTGAAATTTTAACTGATTCTACTTAAGATAAGTTTCTGTTCTTTTTACAAAAAATTTATTGCTCGCACGATTCAGAATGACGAGTTTCGGTTTGAGAACAACTGTTGCGGAAAGTTTAATGTAGCGGTTGAGTTTCACAGACTTCGCACGTCTCCGCGTGTTGGGAAGTCCGTCAGCAATCGAAATCCTTTCGCGTGACTCGGAGAGAAAGAGGTCCTTTAAATATTTAATATAATCCACGATCTAAGCTTATGTGTCGAACGAATTCGAATTATTAATCTTTCCGCGAAGCTAACTGAAATAAATTGAAGCGATCACGCGATTCCGCTATCCATTTTTTCGGCGAACAGCTTCCCGAGCTGATCGCGACGATTCGTCTTCATTAACATCGTTTTTTCTTTCGATTCCGCGCGACGGAGGCGTCCGTATCGTCGTCATATCGCGCCGAACCGGAACAAAAGGAAATTAGAACGCTTAATTTCGAGTAGCTTGCCAACTTCTTCTTTTACACTGGATCGTACACTCCGTAACAAGTGGTGTAGGCTTGAATAGCAATTAATTACGAGGGGACGTCGAGACATCAGCCGGAAGCACGATTCGCGATGCGCGACGGAATATGAAATTCAATTTGGCTTGGTACGCATTTGGCCACTTCCTGCCACTTCTCTGTCCCGGAAAATTAAGGGGGGTTTTTTTTATATTTTATTTTGTCCATGTCATTAAAGTTGGAACTGTGCGTCGAGCGAAAAAAATTTTATATCTCGACGATGCTTTTATCGAAAGTCGTTTTCATTGTATAATATCTACTGACACAATAAGACTTTTACTTTTTGAAACGAGGAGGCTTGTTGTTATATATTTCACTCTATAGTGTGTAATATACAATTAATTAATTAGGAAAACAAGAAAACCGAGATTAATATAAACCCAGAAGTTATGCAGTCCACTGTTGCACTGTGGTTTTACAAAATCAAGAAAAAATATTCTGAATGAATTAAAACTGTAGCCTCTAGATCTATTTTAATTTGCAATCCATTAATATAACGTAATTGTCTCTCGGTGTAACGAGATTGCATTTCATCGCATTTTACTCCAAATTGTTTGTTCCTGGTTGTTTAACAAGATCGTTTTTTTTTTTTTGTTTTTAAATTACGAAACTGTTGATTGGTAATTTATTTGAAGAGAATTTTGAACACGAGAAACTGCGATCCGGGAAACTGCAATGTTAAGTGCGCAACCGAAGCGTGGAATAATTTAAATTGCGGCGTTAAATGTAGCAGCTCAGTTTAATGGAACAGCCATTGACTGAAGCGAATTGCCGGTTTCTTCCCAGAAATCAGGAGGTTTCCTTCAATATACCGACGTAGGTTACGTGTGTGTACGTCACGCAATACACGTGTTATCGTTATCAATATGCATGTCTTTTTTTCTGAGGAAAAATAACGTCGTAAGATAAAATAACGATATGTAATTTACGACTCGCAGCTTATCAAGCGTAGGCTTTTGTTCGTCAAAATATTGATAGGAGGAAAAGAAAAATATATTCTGTTCTGCGACAATTTTTTTTTACGCGGATTTGATCGGATGTTGCGCAGATACTTTAATGTTAAACGACGAAATGTGCGCAGCTTGTGTGCGACTCGACGTATTATTTGTCACTTAAATCATTATCATAATAGCGACGATGAAATTCGTCAACATTACAGCGCGATGTTACATTTACATTTACATTGCGTAGCTGCGCGATAAGTAGTAGTATGCGAAATGAGGAATTTCGCGGCTGTCAACTTCTGTTTTTAATGAGCTCGCCGCGTAATAAGTGCGCGAGCGCACACGCGGTATGCAAAAAGACTGGATTTGCATCGCGAAGAAGGTATTTAAAATCTCTCGAGCTTAAACGTTCAGCCACGAGTCAACAAAGCCATTGCTACTGTCGGCAAGAAACAGCTTCTTCTTCGTAGTTTTTTTCTTCTTTTTTTTTTTAAAAGTCTGCATGACTAATCCTCTCTCGAATGCAAATGCATGTTGTACAGCATGCAAGCACAGTTCTGCGTAAGATCGTTTCCTAAGGCTCCCAAGTTGCACCGCTAAGTCCTAAAAAGTTGGCCAACACATTTACGACCACGCGACAATAGAGAAATTTTCGGCGTATTTATTTGTTCACAAATGAGCAGTTTGTTAATTGTAAAGATGTGTCTGCGATTAATTTGAACAGACGTGCATATTTTGTCTGTAATGATATCCTAACGATTATTATTTAAAAACAAATATGAAAAAAAAGTTTTGCTGTTATGTGGTCAGCAAGAAAAATTGCTGGAGTCACTGAATTTTTTATCTAATCAACAAAACGCGTTTCGTTGGCAAAACAAAAATCTCGGTAGACTTAGCAAATGTTTGTTTTGCTGGCCATACAGCAAACTAATCTCTTGCTATTCTAGCAGATCTTTTTTTTTTCCGCACATGATGTTATTCGCGAATCGATTAATTTTGGACAACGCCGCGCGCTTCGTTCGGTAATAGAAAATGTTTTTGCGAGGCTCGCACGAGCGTGTAACGCGATGAATTTGCGAATAATTTATATCCTTATAACTTGGCAACAAATCCGCGCGCGCGTACACCAAGTTTTCCGTTATAATCCAGTTAAAGTGAGAGTCATGTAGTGAATAATAACGACTTATCCGCGCGTTCGCGAAGTTTAATTCGACGAGGATCTCGTAATCTTTCGCTTTGGGATAATTTCGTAATTGCGATTCGCCACGCCGTTCCGAAAAATTCATCAAGGAACACGCTCCTGAATGCGAATTTTCGACAGCGAGCTCTCGCGCGCACGACCGCGCTTCTCTGTGATGTAAAGTTTGGTCACTTGTTATTTTTTTTTCCTCTTTCTTTTGGAATCCAAACGCGCGATGTACAGCCTTGCCGGAAGCATGAAACTCCCCGTAGCAAAGACCAAAGTTTCGCGTTACTTCTCTTTCTAATTTCCTGAACGCTCGGTTGTTTCAGGCACACACTCCTCTTCTCGCGGCCGACACGAGACACGTAAGTAGAAAGCTGATGGTAGAAAAAAAAAAAAAAGATGCAAGCTCTGAGGCGAGATCGAGTAATAGTCTCTCGCAATACCGAGAGAACAATTGCAATCGTCATGTGTGCGTGTTTCGCGTTTTGCATTTACATAATGCGACATTCGATAATGCATGTCGGTTTGTTTCACGCGAGTGAAATCTGTGGGAACATATCGCCAGTCCAGATGTTGTTGTCCAAGTATTTTTCGTGCAAGAAATTTACAATAAAATTTGGTTTTTTTCTGTTTTATCAGCGCGATAACGCAATTGAGTTCATTGCGAGGCTTCATCAATTGCATCGCACGTAATAGCTTGAAAAATTGTCTCTCGAAAATTACGAGCGAAAATTACGGGCGGATTTGCATGTAAAATCGCGCACGATAGTGCCTCATTGACGCATTTGCCTCATTAATTACACAGATGACATAATTAACAATTCCCGCGGCGGCCGACGCGGACGCCGTTCCGCGGTGTGTTGCACCGCTTTCACGATACAAACCAGTTTGCAATAAAATAACGCGACGTGTGTGTTGCGACGTCTGGTGTATTACAGCACGGGGTGTATCAGGAAATATTATCAAAAGAGCAAATAAAAATATGATAATGTGCCGTAATAATGCGATCGGATTGCGCAGATCTTCGCAAGGCGGAAGTTTCGCTGCGAGCGGTCGCGAGAGAAAGAGAGAGAGAGAGAGAGACAGAGAAAGTTCGGAAATTAAATTGCCGGCAGCTTGAGTGAATCAAATGCCGAGATCACAGACGTCTTATAAGACAGAGAGCGGCGGCGGCTATCGTTGCTTCCAAGTTTATCGTGACGTAATTGCAGTTTCATATCGCGACGGCGGTTCCCCCGTAAATTACACGCGCAAGAAAACGCAACGGATAATTATTTGCTCCTGAGTCATTAGTGCTAACGATCTTCCTTTCCACGTAGTGCATCCCGATCCGAGCGATTTCATTCCCCGACGCGTTCCTACCTTAATCGCCGTTTGATCGGTTAACTTCGACGATCGTGTTCGCCTTTTAAACGGACGCGGGAATGTGAATTCCGGGTTCTCCCTTATCGGGCGTGTAACGTATCCGGAAGCGTGTTCGATCCGTGCGAACTTCCTCGTACAACCGAGGATCGATTCGTAAATGTAGGAAATTGTGTCACATCCCGCGGCTTCCTTCTACGCCCGCACGGGCTCTCGTTCGCTTCCGTCGAAAGGTCTTTCCCCCCGTCTAATTTGTCGCGAAACTGATCCGGTTCTTCTCCCTCTCGAGAAAGTTCGTCGAGACTTTAATGATTCATCTAATTCTACGCGATTATAGTGATATCTCTCTTGGATTTCGCTTCCTTAAAGTGGATTCCGCGTTTCCGCGGTCTGTGAATAAAAGCACGGTTTACTTATTATATCATACATTATATTGCATTATAATTTATTATATTGTATTATATTATTATCATATTATTATTATATCGGAAATATACGCGCGTACTACATGTGCAATGAGATCGGAAACAATTCCGTACAAATTATACGGTGATAATTCGCAAAGTATATGAAAACATACATCGCTTTCGGCGCGCGATAGCTCGACAAGAGCTTAAAATAATTATCTCGTGGTGAAAGTTAAACTCCATCTCGCCCGCCTGCGAGCGAAACACACGCCCGCCGCCGCTGCTTCGCGCGCACAAATATTTCCCTTTGGGGCGCGCGCGCAAACAGCGATGTATTCGTTAACTGTCGCATAAATCCGGACACCGCGCTAATTAACTATCACGTTACGTTATTTAATTGCGATTGTGTTAATCATCCTATTAACTGGACGGGGAAATTTTTGCGCGTTGACGTTCCGATTGGTTTACGCGCGACGCGAATTAAAAGCTTCGCATAACGTCAAGCAAATCCACGTCAATGTGGATTTTGTACAATAACCCGCGCGTTCGAGCTAATCTCTCCCTAAAATATAATTTTGTATATTCCCCCCCGTAGAGGATTTTCGCAACTCCTTCTGCGAAGTTATCCCTTGCGCTTAAGCCGAGACATTATTCATTCAACGGGGGTTGATTAGTCTCCGTTGACCGCCGACCTTTTAAATCACCCTTGTCTCTCTCGAATATGCAAACACCCGCCCTCGCCCCCTTTTTCTTCTCCCATCGCCTCCTCTTTCAAAACTTCAGCCGCGCGCTGGAAGATTCATAGCGGGCCTGATTCGATTTGCAGCGCCGTTTGAATTTCAGGCGAGGGCGTATTTCATTCGTCGACGATCGGCTAGATGGAAAAGAGAAGGTGGGAGGAGGGAGAAAAGAGAGAGAAAG